>PVJA010002890.1:0-90000 GCA_004027025.1 Myocastor coypus | reverse complement strand
AAGTGCATGGTTCATCTGGCTTCCCACAGTTGCCATGTACACACAAACACATAGCGGGGCCCATCCCTCAGATACCTGTGCCAACACGTACCAGTGACCCAGTGTACGCGTCCACACGGTGGTGGCATATGCAATCCGGACCTCCACACATGGATGGATGCGTGTGCGCACCCTTGCCTATCTCTGCCCTTGTGTGGCTGAGTGCCCTAGTGTGCTCCTCCCTGTGCACAATCCACCAAAGCAGACAGTTACACCCCGGAGCCTGTTGATAGCTAATCCCAGGCTTCTGTCAGGCAGTAGACATGAGAACACACCGACTCGGCTCTGGGGTGACCTGCACAGGTGTAGGTGTGCCCAGTCCAGCCGGAGATGGAGGTACAGGCTCAGGGGCCCAGAGATGTCCCGACATGCAGAGGCCAATCTCCAGCAGATGTGTGCACTTGCAAGCTCAAAGCACACTCACAGCAGGTCCAGCACACACACACACACACACACACACACACATGGGATGCTCCGTGCTGATCTGGCACATACATGCGCACTGCTCTCAGGACTCCAGGGAGCTCCTTTAGGCAGACAGCTCTGACAGCTGGGTGTGAAGGAAAGCAGCCCAGGACTGGGGCTGTCAGGGGTATGGATGGGGTGCTCCTAAGGCTACCCAGCATGCCCAGGCAGCACACAAAACCCCACAGCCACTCGTAGGTCTTCAAAACATTGTTCACTATTCAGATGATGATAGCTTTGAAGGCAGAAACTAGAAACTTGGCTCTGGTTTCCTAGAAGGCGTCAGAGTAACCCTAAGGGGATTGGGTGAGGCCTAAGAACCCCCTGGGGCAGAGTCTAAGATTGACCCAAGGCCCTGGGCCCCAAATCTGCTGGGAACACAGGGACAGAAATAGCTCTACACGGTCCCTAACCCTTAGCCAGGCCACATACCATGGCTCACCAGACAAGCTGTGTTCACAGCCACTTACTTGCAGCCTGACTTGGAGTGAGACACTTGCTCTCTCCAACTCTGTTCTTTTTTTTTTTTTTTTTCAATCCACCAAAGCAGATAGTTACAACCCTGACCCTGTGGATAACTAACCCCAGGCTTTTATCAACACAGTCAATGTGCCAGGTCCTGGGCCAAAAGCTTTCCTTCCATTACCTCCTTGAGTTCTCACAGCTTTCCTTGTACCATTCCATGGAATGTTCCACCCATTTTACAGATGAGCACATCAAGACTTTAGGGCTTAGTTACCTGATCAGAGCCACATGGGCAGTAAAAACTGGAGCTCCTATTTGAACCCTGGAGGCTGGCTCTTGCTTCCATCACTAAATGTTCTTCTTCCTAGACTCTTGGACTGTGGCAGGCAGTGTGGAAACAGATTATAACAACTGTCCTAGTGGCCTCTGGAGGATCTGCAAAGACCAGGGAGGACAGAACTGGAGGCTGTTAGTATCTAAGAGCCATGGTACGGATGGTGACGCTGAGCTTCCAGGCGGGGTGAGGGAGAAATACTCTGCCAGGGTCTCAGAGCAAGCAGGTAGTAGAGCCCAAATTTGGACTCAGGCTTTCCCTGACTCTGAGATGTTCCAGGGCTGCTACACAGAAGGACCCTGGCTGGTTCAAACAATGCACTTCTGTAAGCGCACACTAGGCACCTGGTGTGTGCCCAGGTTTGTTGGTAAGTGGGGTTCATCTATCCTCACTTGCAGGCCCTCTGTAGACATGTGCCTACTCCTTTGCTCTCTAGTAAGCCTGCCAGCCCTGCTCTGGGAAATTTCTGGAATTAGACTACTTCTCCCCACCTGCATCCTTTGGTCTTCTGAGCTCTTTTAACATCTTTAAACTCTCCCGAAAGCCTTGGGAGGTGGAGACCACTGGGAAACCTGGGTTCAGGAAAAAAGGACCACTCACAGGTGGTAAGTGGTGGGGCGTGGGGCCTCATCCTCTCCTTAGCCCCAGGTCTGCACAGATCCGGGCACACAGTGGGGTTCCCCCAACTCCTAACGATAGAAATGGCTCCATAGCAAGTTCTGGTCTGGGACCACACAGCAGCGATCTGAACACCATTTGGAAAGAACAGGGCTAGAAATCCCATTTGTTCCTGTGAAAGATGAACGTGAATGAGAAATACTTTCTGAGGCCACCAGATCCAAGAAGGATTTGAGAACATATGGGAAAGCCTATCAAGAATAAAGACCCTCTCTCTGCACTTACAAGTATCTGTCCCAAGCACAGCCAGACTTGCGGTGGCATCCTGGCTATGTGAGCCCTTTAGCCCGGCCTCCCTACAGGCTATACAGAAAGCACCCCTTCCGAGGGCCTTCGTTAGTGGTGTCACTCCCATTAGGGGTCGGAGGGTCTGGTGGCCGAGGTTGAGATGGGGTGGACTCTGTGGCAAGTATTCGTAGAGCCCCTTCTATGGGCTAAATGCTGCCCTAGAACCCGAAAATGCAGTGAGGAATGAAACAGACAGAAATTCTGCCCTGGCGGCGCCTATGTTGCGGCTGGGGAAAATAGTAGCACAGGAACAACCTCAAACAAACGCAGTATGTCATTTGGTGACAGGATGACAGAGAGATGGAGCGGGGGGGGGGGTGCACAGAACGGGGTGATGGGGAGCGTCGATGAGGTGACATTAGGCAGAGACCCGGAAAAAGCAAGGAAGCAATCAGTGTAGCTATCTGAGGAAGAAACATTCCAGGCAGAAGTGGCCAAGGAGGTCAGCTTGCTATGACAAGAGAGGCAGGAAGGAAGCGGAGGGAGACAGGAGGAGCCCAGTGTGGAGGGTTTCAGGGGCTGCTTTGGGGACCTGGACTTTTGTTCTGTGTGGGGGTTGGGAGCTTTGGCGGATTCTGAGCTGACCAGGTGTCCTGAGGTGTCCCCTCTGGCCGTGGCTAGAGGAGAGGTGAGGGTGGTGGAGGAAGGGTGGAGCTGGCCAGCAGGCAGGTGAGTGTTGACTCCAGAGTCCAGAGAGGAGACTGGGCTGGAGACGACCCCAGAGGAGGCCTTCAACATCGCAGGATAAGAGGGGGGTCAGTCAGACAAAGGGAGGAGGAGGAGGAGCTAAGGACTTGGCCCAGGGGCCCTCCAAAGTACAGAGGAGGGATATAAACAGGAATCTCAGAAAGTACCCACCAGGGGCTCCAGAAGAGATACGGTCCCAGAAGAGGTTTGGCCACTCGGTCGCATGCTGCTGGAGCAAAAGCAGCATCCAGGAGGCTGCTGGGGAGAGCCCAGGCATTGGAGTCAACCCACCCATAATGCCATCTGAGTCACAGCTCTGTCCCTTTCTCAAAGCGGGCCATGGGCAGGCCCTCCCACCCCACTGAGGCTTAATTTCCTCCTCTGGAGAATGAGGATAATGCCCCTTTTACCTCCCGGGTGGATGAGAATCAAATTAGATAAAAATTGTGAAAACAATTACTAATGAGGAAACACTGCAAATATTCCAGTGGGATGGATACAGGTTTTAGATTTTCTTCTTTCTTTCTTTCTTTCTTTCTTTCTTTCTTTCTTTCTTTCTTTCTTTCTTTCTTTCTTTCTTTCTTTCTTTCTTGTGGTACTGGGGATCGAACTCAGTACCCTGCACTTGCCAGGCAGGTGTTTATTTTACTGAGCTATCTTCTAGGCCCTGGGCTTTATTTCTGTCTCTGCCATCCATGAACCATTAGCTTGGGCTGGTTACCTAAATCTCTGGGCCTCCACATCCCCTTCTATAATGCCTGATGACTTCTGGGGATAAGAATGATTCGGCAAAGCATTGCACACCAGGCCCAGGGCAGAGGCTCACCGCATAACAAACACCCACGTGATACGTGTTCTTTTCCACCTGGACTCCTAGTTCCAATCTGTGGTTTAGGACTAGAGCCCCGCCAGAGACAGAGCTGGATCAGGACCCTTGTGTCGAGCCTGGTTTCCTGGGAGACCCGTCTCCCTGAGCTTCTTTGGCTTTCAGTGTTCATCACCCTGCAGCTGGTGAGCAGCATTCAGAGTGTGGGAAGAGCAGAGAGCTGAAGTGTATGCTCCGTGTCGGCTGGTAGTGGTAGCACCTGGGCCTTTTCCTGGGCCTGCATTGCCATGTGGCCCTGACCAGAAAACAAGCCCCTGTAACAAATGCAGATGGAGTATCCACTCTGCACAGGGCTCCACAGAAGAGACTGGCGAGGGCCATAGTCCTGACCAGAGTGAGGGGAGAACCTTCAAGGCCACGCCCACTTGGGGGTTTCCCCTGGGCCCTTGAGCCTGACTAAGCTACCCCAAACTCACCACTGTCCTCACACAGCTAGGCATCTCTGGGAGTGAGGAGCTCCCAGGTAGGTCTAGCTCCTCCCATCTGTGATATAGACCCCCCCCCCCATGGATCTTGGCGAACCCTGGGGTCTCTGTTTCGCAGAGCGAAGGCAGAGCTGCTTGCCGGGACATCTTAGAGCTGCCTGGCTGGACTCCTTAGAGACAGGAATCCCAGGCCAGGAAGTGGTGCTTCTGGCTTTGAGTCCTAGCCCTACCCAGCCCCTGCCATCCCCTAAAGTGTTCCAAGACCCTGGGAACATCTTGTTTCCTGTTGGTTTCAGTGTTCCTGCCTCTAAAATGGTGATGACAACCTTCGAGGTGCCTCTCTCGGGTGAGTGTCATTCAGATCAAAGTATCTCATGGAGTGAGACCAAATGCCACACCAAAGTAGCCTCCAGTCTCTTCTGGAGCTAAGCAGGGTGCAAGTAAACAAATACTGTACATGTGTAAGACATTATAATTACAAGTGGCATTTCTCCCCCAAGCTACAGAGAAAAAGACCCAGGCTGGTTGTTGTAATATGAAGAATTCTGGGCCTGAGGTCTGACCCTGGTCTGTACCTGGCAAGGTGAGTCGCTCCCTCCCTGCCCCAAGGCAAGGAGGAACCACTCTAGTGTCAGAGGGATTTTCCTGAGTTCTGCCAATGAGGGATTAACAAAAAATATACTGTCCTGTCTCCCACCCCAGAGTCTGGGATGGGGAAGGGACTGCGACAGGTTTCAGTTCAAGCTTCATGAGGGTACAAGGCCTGGGTCAACTCCATTTTCCTGTCTGGGGCTCAGTTTCTCCTCTGAGGTCAAAGTTCACAGTTAGGAGCTTGGGGTGGGAGGATGGGGAGAAACAGCTGGGAAGCGGCCTGAAGACTAGGGGTTCTGGGGCAGTGGGTGCCCCAACAGGGTAGGGTGGAGGCTGGCGTGGGCCAGTGGGACCTGAGCCAGCTGCCGCAGAGAAATGAAAATCTCTTCACCACACAGAATTGTTAACGGCTCCCAAATCCTGTTGTACCACAGGCTTAGAAAGGCTTAAACTGTTAAATGCACAAACTTCCTCAATAAACGGGCTCTCTCGCCAGATCCCGAGGCCCGGCCAGATGAAAGGCAGAGGCTAGAGGGAGGGGAACTTCCCCAGCTGTTTATGGTCCCACTGGAGTGTTCCAGAGGCAACCTGGACCCCATGTGCCAAGCCCAGGTTCTCAAGGCGAGCAGAACCAGGCAGGGACCCAGAGAAGAGAGTGGGGGGGCTCCTGGGGTGGCCGCTGGGCTGCCTCCTATTGCTTCCTTGCCTGTCACTGCTCCAAACCTCAGTTTGCTTTTCTGTAAAACAGGCATGACCTTACCCAGCCCTGGGCAGTGGCTGAGGGCCACAGGGATGCCACTCGTGCAGAAAGGTCGGCAGTGGGAGGCAGGACAGCACCTATCTGCCTCTGTTGCTTTGCTGTCCACCTCTGGCTGTTTACCCAGCATTGGTGGGGCAGGATGGGAGTTCCACTCCCAGGCACCAGCCATGGGCCTCAGGTATAAAAGGAGAGGATATCCTGGCATCTGTCTACCTCAGTGTACCAAGTTGTCCCAGCAAACTGGAGAAATCAAGGCTCAAATTCTGGCTCTGTAACTGAGTGCTGTGTGGCCTTGGGCAACTTGCTGACCTCCTCTGGACTTCAAGCTTATAAAAAGGAACTAATAAGTACAATAGTGCTAGGCACAGGTGGCCCTTTTGCCCTCCTGTCCCTGGACCCTCCTTTGGCCTCTGACAGCCCTGGCAGCTCCTCGCCCTGTCTCACTCTACCAAGAATACTCAGCTCCTCCTTGGATGGTTCATGTCCTTCCTAGATGTCAACAGAGAAAAGAAATCAGCGTCCTTTCTGGCCACTTTTTTTGCTGGACTAATTTCCCGTCCTGCTTTTGGCTCCTCCCAGCCTCCAAGGCTCTCCTCCAGGAAGCCTCCTGTGCCTCTCCTTACACCTTCTGAGTCCTCCAAGGCCGTAGTTATGAATGGCAGTCTCCACTGCTGCTCGCTGGAAGGTTCAGGAAGGCAAGAAGGGCCTTAGTCACTTCATCTGGCCCCACATGTGGCCAGGGGCTAGCACACAGTAGGTGCCTGGGGGGGAGGAAGGTGTGATTAGAGTGAATAATGGATGAGAACTTACGAAGATATAGGGCCAAAATTAGCCAGTATTTCCTGCCAAGACCATTGGAAGACAGAGACCCCGGAGAAGGAATCGTATGATATCTTGTTTCCAGATCCTCCCTTTAGCTGACTCAGAGAAGAGAAAAGACTGCAGCTGACCCCTCACTGTGGCTGCCTCTGGGCCTTTGTAGCTCCTCCTCCTCTATCTCCTCCCCCTCTCCCTCCCCGTTGGCCTCCGCCTCTGCCACTGCCTCCTCCTCCTCGTTCTCCTCACCTAGATCCTTCCTGTGGCTTACTCAGTCCCACCTGAGTGGTTCCTTTCCCAGAAAGCCCTCTCTGGCCACCACCACTCTGGCTGATACTGCCTGCTTCCATGGGTCCCTCGGGTCCAACCACTCCCCATGCAACACCTGCCCTCAGCACCTTCACTGTCCACAGAGGTGTCTGTCAGCTCCCTAGAGGGGCTGGCCTCGAGGGCAGGAGCCATGGCCAGGTCCTCCCTAGGAACCCCAATGCTGGGACAGTCCCTGGCATATAAAAGTACTCCACATATGTTTGTTTCTTGCCGAGTACAACCTTTTCCAAGCAGACAAATCAGAACCTGGTGTTCAGTGAATGTCAGATGGATAGATGGGCTGGTGGACTGGTAGGTGGATAGAGGGATGGATGGACCAGTGGGTGGATGGGAAAGAGAAGAGGAGAAGGGTGTGGACCTTTTCCAGTTTTTAAGAACAAAGATCCTACCAACTTGAGGGACCCCATCCAGATTCACCCCCAAAGGCTAGTCTGTGTGGTCCTATCCTAGGCCTGAACCTGGGATCTACAGGGGTTGCCAGTCACCCCAAATGAGTGTCTCCGCTCTGCTCATAGAGGGAAACAGCAGCGCTTTCTCTGGGCAGGGGTCTGGGCCTCCCTTCCCACTCAGCATTTCCAGCCCTCACACCCTTTCTCCAGCTAGCACAGGCTCTGCCAATTTCGGCCTTCCTCCTGCTCGCCCTGGGACTGACCGCGCCCCATCCCTGCAGGCTCCTCAGGCACATCTGAGCCGGTGATCCAGCCTTCAAGGGCAGGGGTGGGACTGAAGGCAGGGTGGAAAGGAGCCTACCCCGAGGGTGGTCCAGGCCCCCACTCTCAGGGCCTAGAGAGGACCCCTCCTGACCCCTCCCTCTTTTGGCTGGGAAAGCACAGGATTCTGGGAGTAAGCAGAAAACAAGGCCAGAGGCATAAACCCCCATGCTGGTGAGTATGCAGGGAAACAGGCAGGCTCAGGGGCTGCTGCCAGGAGGGGAACTCAATCCAGCATTTCTGGAGGGTAAACTGGCTATGCGTGTCAAAAGTTCTAAAAAAAGTATGTGCCCTTTGATCTCACAATTCCATGCTTAGAAATGTATCCCAAGCAAACACAAGCAGCAAGGTAAAAAAAAAAAAAAAAAAAAAAAAAAGCAGAGAAACCATGCAGCTCGTGCCAACATTTGTTTAAAATGGTGAAGCCTGCAAACAATCTGCACGCTGATCCACTGTAAAGCAAGCAGGGTTCATGCGTACTACGGAATCCTAAGGGCCTCTCCAAATGACACTACAGCTCTCGGAGGACATGGAAGACGTCCATGCAACATCAAGTTAAAAATCTTCTGGGGCAGAGGATGTAGCTCAGAGCCCTTGGCTACCATGGGCAAGGCTGCAGGTCTCTCTCTCTCTCTGTCTCTCTCTGTCTCTCTCTCTCTCTCTCTCTCTCTCTCTTTCTCTCTCTCTCTCTCTCTGTCTCTTCTTTTTAAAAAAATCTTTCAAGGAGTTTATTTATTTATTTATTTATTTATTTATTTATTTATTTATTTAGTATTATGGCCAGCTGAGCCTGCCCTGGGGCGGGGCTGGCACAGCATATGGTGCCGGGGATCAAACCATGGTCCCTGTGGTTGCCTAAGCAGATGCTTTAGACCGCTGAACCATCTTGCCAGCCCATCATTCTTTTCTTTAAAAAAAAAAAAAAGTGATCTATATAAGTACACATAAGTATCTCCGGAAGGCTCTACACCAGTTTAACAGTGGTTATCTCTGGATGGTGGGATTATGAGCCATTTTAATTTTCTCCTTTTGGCTTATCAGCAATTTTTAAAGATTCTACAAATAACCTGGATTGCTTCTGTGATAAAGAAAAGTTATTTTTTCCTCAAAATGAAAAGCTCATCAGGAAAACAAAACACAAACCAAAGGCCGTGTTCCCAATCCACGTTCTTATTTTTATAACACTTTCCCTAGTACAGTATCGGACTCTGCATTATAGCCCTCGTGTGAATCGTGCTCTGCCCGCGGGAAAACAGGGGTTGGGAGGAGGTCACTTGCTCGCCCAAGGTCACACAGCTAGCGAACAGCAGGACCGGCGTTTGGAACCAGGTTTCTATAGCCAAGTTGAGGGAGAGAGGAGGGGCTAGGACTGCAGAACAGGGGCAGGGACGCGGAGAGGAGGCCCTGGAGAAGCCGGCAGCTGCGAGCTGGGAACTGGGAACAGCGAATCAACATGTGCATGCAACCACTCTGAGCTGGCTCACAGCCCCTCTCCTCATCCAAGCTAAATATTAACAATCCCATTAGGCCCCATAGCATTGCGGTGGCTGTGGAGCTCAGCACGGAACTGCCCCCAGAGCCCTTGCGATGATGCAGGTCAGGTACTGGGAAGAGGAGGGCAGGGCTTCCCAGAGGGGCTAGGCTGGGGGTTCCCGCTGGGTTGGGGAACAGAAGGGCTGAGGTAGGCAAGGAGAAACCAAGGGAAACAGAGACGCAGGGACAGACAACCTGGAGGAACTGAGGAAGGGCACTTCATAATCCAGTCAGGAATGACAGAGTCAAAGAAAACGACTTGTGGCCTTGGATGGGAGCCATGGGGCTGGAATCCTGGAATTCCCCTGCTTCCCCGGCACAGCTACTGGTGGGAAGTCCCGTGGGGCTGTGCTGCTGAGGAAGGTGCGACCCGGCAGGTGAAGGGGACAAAACTCTACTGGGGGAGGCCAGGCCCAGACCTGAGACTCAGTAAACGGAGTTAGATGGATGTGCAGGGAAAAGGCGAGCCCGGGCCCCCACTCAGGATGAGCACCTGCCACCTCTCAGGGTGCCCTGTACCATCACCTCAGGCCTTGAATCATGCAGCATCCTCAGCTAACTTCCTCCCCTCCCTCCTTTTATCCATCTGATTCCTGCTCACTCTTCCTAACTCACATACCACCTCCCCGAAGCCTTCTAAGATTCCCTGTGCAATAGATGTTCTTCTTCTCCAAGGGGCTTGGATGGACCTCACTTCCGGCAGGACACACTCTGCTCTGGCCCCCATGTGCCTGAGTCACTGCCTCCCCCAGTGTCCCCCTGAGGCCAAGCCCCAAGTCCTGGGCTTCTCAGGGACACTCTCCTGAGTGCCCCAGGGCAGCTCCCTCCTGAAGCAAGTGCTTTTGTAGATTTCCCTGGTCACATCAGCTCCCTCTTCCTGTTCGTTCATCACAATCTGTCACTGATCACTGGTTCAAAGCTCTCCTGGGGAGTTCCAGGAGAGGGGATAATGTCCCATCCCCTGTCTTCTGCCATTCACTCACCCGGACTAACAACTCTAGAAAGGTAATAAACACGTGTCACTTGGGTATGGTTCCTTTCCATGTGCTCAACACACATTTACTAGAGGGCTGAAACAGCACATAGTGAGTACTCAATACATGCTGACGAATGGCTGGCTTTCCCCACTGTGTCCTGCACTCAGTAGGCATTTTGCAAGCCACTGGCTATGTTGCCAACTCACAAGCTCTTGTTAGCCACCACCACCTATCAGGGGACAGTGTCTGCTCCCTATGAGGATGTCCCTGCTCTCCCATCTGCCAATAAGACTTCATCCAGCTCTGTTTTCTGTGATTTGTATCCACAAGGTAGTGAGATGTTTCCTGTAAATTCTATTTGACCAATCAGTGCCTGTTCTCTGAGCATACCCTCCCAGCATCTGCCTCTGTCCTCTCTCTGAGGGCAGCTACTTCCAGGGTGAGTGGGGCTGAGGCTGGGGCTGGGCTTGTGGCCACCCCCAAAGCCTTGAGTCCCAGCTTGGTCAGTCTAAAATGGGGGTATCTTAGGGCACATTTGGGGTGTGGTTCCCAGGCAGAATTATCAGGGCTGCTTATTTAAGGACATTGATTCTTATGCCCTCCTTGAGACCATGCTACCAGCCTGGGAAAAGGTCTGGTCCAGATGCAAGAGTCTGGGTCTTCACCAACTTGCCAGTGGTTCTGATCCACAGTAGGCCAAGAGTCTCTGAGGAGGATGAGGATGAGGAAGAGGAGGAGATGGGGGTTGGGGGGAATGTTTGGCCAGTCACTCATAGGTGAAGATCATCCCCATTTATTACCCAGATGGTGGGGCCAGTGCCTGCCAGATGGGGTGGGGGTAGGGTAACCCATGAACCATGCAGGTGTCTGTGGGGCTCTCTCAGCTTGCTTGCCCGTCTACCTGGGCTCCATATGTACTCAGTGTTGGCTGGGTGGCCCAGGCCCCAGCCTGGGTGACCTGTCAGGGAGCAAAGGTGTGGAAAGGAGCCAAAGCCATGCATAGCCTGACCTGCATCCTCAGCACCTGCAAAGGGGAGGCTCTGATCCAGGAACCTGCCTCTGACGGGCAATCTCTAGGATGCCTTAGGATCCTGATAGCCTGAGTGGGTCTGTTCTCTGGTGACTCATCTTGAATGAAGAAAATATAGCAGAAATCATGAGATGCCACTTCAAAAATCGTATTATAAAGAGATAGTGGCTTCTCTCTCCAAGACTCTGTCACAATCTGTCTGGGTGAGTCACTCCATGCGTGTGTGTGTGTGTGTGTGTGTGTGTGTGTGTGTGTGGCCTGGGACATCCATGCAAGGGAGCCTGGAAGCCACCTTTCTGCAGTGGAGACTTCAGGTGACACTGTAGCCTCAGCTGCCAGCCAACCTGCACCCTTGTGAGCAACAGTTCTCAACCTTTCTAAATGCCATGACCCCACAATACAGTTCCTTATGTTGTGGTGATCCCAAACCAAAAAATAATTTTGGTGGCTACTTCAAAACTATAATTTTGCTACAGTTATGATTCAGAATGTAAATACCTGATATGCATTATGTATTCATCCGACCCCCGCCTGGATTGAGACCCACAGGTTGAGAACGGCTGCTCGTGAGGTCCCACCTCAGCCACACCTGGAATCCAGCCCTCAGAAGCTATGACATGTTGAAAGGTTGTTGCTTTAAACTGGCTCCCCTGGGGTAACTTGTTATGCAGCGGTAGATAATGGATGCACTTGCACCGCCGCTTGCAAACGCCCCCTAGTGACAACCCTTCCTCCATCTTCCAGGATCCTTTGACCGTGATGGTGTAAACCAGTCCTGGCAACGAGCTGAGCTGACTGACATCCCCAGGCCTTCATTCATATAGATCTGTCCTCCAGAAGCCCTGGGCCATCTACTCGACGTATCCCTCTCCATGGATTCAACTCCAATGTCACTTCCTCTGATCACTCTTCTGTCATTTTCTGTGTCCATTGGTGCCAGAGCAGTTCCTAGTAAAGCAAGTCTAACACCCTACCTCCTTATTCACTCATAGGTCTGTCTCTCCCATGAACTATGAACCTCAGAAGGCAGTGCCACAGGGGGGTTCTTCTGCACACTAGCTAGGGCTTAGCACAAGATCTTGCACAGATAGACTCAGTGAACATTTGATGAAGGAATAAGCAAGCAATGAGTGACTGGCTTCTGGTTTGCCTGTTTCTGTATCTTCCCACTCTGTCTCACCACTGGCCAAGGCTGTGTTTTTTTTCTTCCAAAGATATAAAGTGAATTTGTAGGCCGGGGGTGTAGCTCAGTGGTATAGCTCAGTGGTACAGCAGCTGCCTAGCGTGCACAAGGACCTGGGTTTAAGTCTTAGCACCACCAAAAGTCAAAACAGAACAAAATGAAAGCAAGTGAACAAATAACAACAACAAAAACTCACTTGTTATGTCCCCCAAGAAACCAGCCCTTTCTCCCAATTTTCTCCTTTCTTAAACCACAGCCTCCCTGTAACTTGTCTTTCCCTGAGAGAGAATTCTCTGTTGCCTCTAATGCCCCTCATCTCCCTCCATGAATTGTCCTCATCTCCCAACCATTTCACTAGCAAAACATCCCCTGACCACACTCCCCCAGCTCCGTGATCCCGGGGCCAGGCCGCCATCATCTCTGGAGACCGCTGCCCCTGCTTCCAGGAAGCCTTCCACCTCCCTGTCTCTGATGCCCCCATTTACCCTTCTAAGAATCTTCACAATGCTGCTTGCTCATGGCTTGCCCCAAGGCCTTTAGGGAGGAGCCATAGAAGTGGGTAGCAGGTGAGGATCCCTGCAGTCATCCCCTCTGCCTAACCTTTCCCTAACACCCCTATGTGCTGGGAACAGGGTCCACGCTCGGCCCAGTGTTTGGGATACACCAGGATCTGACCCCAACCTCAGATTCCAATGGGAACACAATAGGATGAAGCATAAGTGGATCCAAATCCCTCCGCACAACCACTACCCTCACTGTTCAAACTGCAGAGCATCTGCTCAGACAGGGCTGGGAGATAGTCTCTCTTTTAGTGAACACCATTAGACTACTTCCGGTGTGCCAGATACCAAAAACATTTTATGTGTTTTAAGTGCTTGGCTTCCTCATCCACCTTATGAGGGAGGGTTTTGCCCTTGGCTAAGGTTGTGCAGCTAATGGCTGGCAGGGCTGTGACCGGAAGCCAGATCTTTCCATCTACATAGCCCCTCTGCCACTCGGCAGCACTTCCTGCTGTGGGCTGTTGCATGGGGAAGCATCAGAGCCAGTATCCAACGACCCCACATTCTTTCCTTCCTTCTGATGATGCCAATATTGCACGCAGTGGTTCCTCCATCTGCTTGGCTTCTAGCCGGAGGAGTCCCAAGCTGACCCAGGTCGGACATATAGCATTGAGTGAGAAATAAACCTAGATTGTTTTGTCACGTCAGCTGAGCCTGGCCTATGTTGACCGATGCACCAAAAGTTCAATAATTATTAACTCGTTCACACCTAAATGTTCTTTGTTATGATTTACTCATTGTCTTACACTGGAAACCGCAACACAGTTTTTTGAAACTGGGGGTTGAACCCAGAGCTTTGCACTGAGCTGCTTCCCAGCCTTTTAATTCTTATTTTGAGCTGGGATCTCACTAAGTTGATATGCTGCCTAGGCTAGGCTCAGGCTTGCAATTCTCCTGCCTCAGCCTCCAGAGTGCTAGGATTATAGGTGTACTTTACACATCCCTCTAAGAAACCATATTACTTATTTTTATTTTATTTTTTGAGATAAGGTCCCAGTATATAGTTTAGGCTGGCCTTGTGATCACTTTTGTAGCCCCCAGGATGGTCTCAAACTTGCAGAGATCCTCCTGGCTCAATATCCTGAGTGCTGAGATCACAGGCAGGTGCCTTTATACCTGGTTCTGGGGCCACATGGTGGGGTCCCACCTCTGAGGCCAAGATGGCATGCCCAGAGGATCCAGGCTTAAAATCACACAGCATGTGGGGCTGGGGATCAAACTCAGGTTTCTGTGCTTGCCAGGTAGGTGCTTATGTCTCTGAGATATCCCCACCCCCATATTACTTTTTACAACTGAAGAAAATACCTACCATTTGTCATCACAAATAAATGCACAATAATTAGAACAAAAAGTCATTATCTTCATACCAACCCAAGTCATCTGGTATACCTCCCATCCTACATACTTGTAAGTACTACTAGGGGCTTCCCTCTGGGAAGTTAAGCGATGCTGCAGGTTGGGAAACTACCTTAGACAGCCTCCCAACACAGCCAAAGTGTTGGCCCTGAGCCTCTTCCCTTGTCAATCTGAGCCCCAGATGCCAAGCCCAAATTTTCCACCAATACAAACTCCATGCATTTGCAGGGGCACCTGCCCTGCTGTGGCCCTTACCTCTGCAGACAGTGCCATTCTCCACAGCCTCAAAGCCTGCTTTGCACATGCAGCGCCCGATGGGCACCAGCCACTCGCCGTCCCCATTACAGTACAGCTTGATGGGCACATCCACCTCTTCGGCGTTGGCAATGCAGCTGCCCCGGGCAGCTACCAGGGATGTGCTCTCAGCCCCAGACAGCGTCTCTTGGAAGATGGCACCATTCTGGATGACACGGGGACACTTGCGGTAGAAGACACGCACAGCAATGAGGGACATGCAGCCGCCATAGTCCTGGAAGGCCAGGTAGAAGCCACTGCGGGACACAGGTCCAAAGCTCCGCACCTCGGTGTTGATCTTCATGACCCGTCCGCCCAGGTCTACCTGAGAGAAGCTCTCGTCGGCTGCAATGGTGTCCACCTTCACCCACGGATTCTCCATCCAGTTGGGGAAGGTCTTGGTGGCTGAGTCAAAGTCAGCCTCATAGTAATAGAGGTTGAAGGTCTCTTTGCAGGAGCCAGGCACACTGGGGATGCTGCTGCAGTCACGCACTGAGAACTTCATCTCCACATGGATGCGGTGGGCACCGCGGCGCCGGATGAACTTGGTCCGTAACCAGTTGTTCTGGCTTGACTCGAACACGTTGCACACCTGGTATGTGCGGATTGTGTTCATGTTCTCGTCATAGCCGCTCACTTCTTCCCACTGTGGGTGAAACGCCAGTCAGGTTGGGAGGTAGAGGCTCAATCCCCGGAAGCATCCTGTCTCACAGGGAGACACAGGCTCTGTTGTTGTAACCCTCCCATCTGAGGACGGAAGTGTAAAAGAATTCCCAGGGCCAGCTAAACAGCTCAGTGGATTAAAGTGCCCACAAGCAGGCTCAGGAACTGAGGGTTTGATCCCCGGGGCCTGCTGTGTTGGCCCCACCCCTGGGGTATGCTGAAATGGCAATTGAAACTGGGTGTGGTGGCGTGAGCCTGTAAGCCCAGCTCTTGGGAGTCTGTAAACAGGTGGATCATTACGAGTCTAGTAGTGAGACCCTGAACATCCTGTAGACGCTTAAAAAAAAAAAAAAGAAAAAGAAAAAAGAATTTCCAGTCTGATGGGGGACACATGATCTAGACTCCAAGGTATCCTCAGCCTATACAAAAGTGGCATCCTGGGGCCCGGTGGGATGGCTCAGTGGTCTAAAGCGCCTGCTTGGGAAAGCTTGGGCAGCTTCAGGGACCGCGGTTCGATCCCCGGCATCACATGCTGCGCCAGCCCTGCGGTCAGGGCAGGCTGAGCCGGCCATAAAAAAATGAATGAATAAACAAAGGTTCTGAAACAAGAAAAAAATAAATAAATAAAATTTAAACAACAACAACAACAGCAAAAGTGGCATCCTACCAACCCAATGGCAAGGAAACAGCCCTGCACTTGGCATTCTCCTGGTAGACATAGGAGCTGTGGCTCTTGCTGTCAGGGATTCACTAATCTGAAGGAGACACAGACTCCCAGCTCAGGACGCTTCTACCTGCAAAGGGAGATGGGAGGTCCCTGGCCCAGAGAGCTCCTTCTGGTGAAGGTAGAGGGCTCTGTGCTTGGGGGCTATGGGTCTAATAGAGTAAGACAGAACATCTGCCCTCCAGGAGCTCCTTGCCAGATCCGGGAGGCACAGTACTTGCCCCTGGGGACTTTAGGTATGACAGAAGAAATCAGTTCTCACTCCCATTGACCTCCTCGTACTATAGGAAAGTTAGGGCATTTCTCTGGGGCTTTCAGCTGCTAAGATTCCTCAGAGAGCTGGCTGATCTCAGTTCAGAGACGAAGCCTGTCTTCCTTCTTGCCAGACAAGGTGCTCCAGCACCCATAGGGTCCCAATCTGAGCATCAAAAATCTGACTGAGAACCACAGAGCCTTGGTGCTTCAGGGGGCTGGGCCACTTGCCAGGAAGCTGGGAAGAGCACAGTGCCCATGTCCCTGCCCATAGACTCAAGCACACCCTGTGGCTGGGCCTTCAGTCACCTCTGCATCCTCATCAAGCACCCTTTCTTGTTCAGTTGGGCTTTATTCAGTGCATAGAGCACAGTGCAGGGCTGTGTGCACCCTCAAGAGCCCTTGCTCTGCCTCTCTGCAGCAGGTCATACCCTGGCTGCTTGTGTTTGAATCCACCAACTCTCCCTCAGGCTTCTGGGACAATCTCTGGGCAAGGGCCTAGTGAGTCGGCCCCCTTGGCCTGGTCTGCCTAGTGGACCAGAGAGCTCGCCGAGGGGAGCTGCCCATCTTCTCCTTCTCCTGGGTCCCCGGATAGATGGACAAGGGCCTCAATAGCGGAGCCTCCCCTATCAGCAGGCTCCATGGGCTGGGCACTCTCATAGTGTCATTTCTTTGTCATGATGTGCACACATGGCATCGCTGCCCTCCCCCTGTTCGGCACAGGGAGTAGGAGAGGGCAAGTGAGGTCACCTGACTGACCATGCGCTTGCCTGTGCTGTCTCAGAACACAGGCTGCTAACTAGCTTGGTGCATAAGCACGAGTCAGTCCCTCAGCCTCTCTGGGCCACTATCTTCCCCATTGCCAAAAGGGACTATGAGACCCGCAGGTGTCAGGAGAGGTGTCACCCTCCAGTGGGTGTTCTTTGTGCTTTTGCCACTCAGATTCTCGAGGCCAAGTCTGACCAGGGAATGGTCAGATGCTACAGGGGGTGAGTACGGGAGGGAGGACAAGCTGGGGCATGCTAGCTCGGCCCGTTCTGCAGTGGCCACTCTGCCACTTCCTACATTGCATTTAATCTTTTTTTTTTTTTTTTTTTTTTTTTTTTTCGTGGCACCATGTGACAAAGTCAGCCCCTTGTTACAACCGCTGCTCTTCTTCAGAACTTAATTAGAGCACTTAATTAGAGCACTCTGCCTTTCTCCCCTCTCTCTAATTAACATGCGGAGGCCCTGCAGCCCAAACACCCCAAATAATTGCGTCCGGGGGCCCTGCAGCCCAGCCTGGCCTCATTACTGGCAGGGTGGGGCTGTGGGCCCAGCCGCCTTCGCAGATGGAAAATTGGTGACAAGAAAGAGCCACAGAAAGAAGCCTGACCCTGGGGCCCCGCCTATTGAGAGCACAGGCCTGGGGGGGGGGGTCTCCCAGGGGCTGCAGCTGAGTCTCAGTGGAGGAGCCGAGGCGGGCAGAAGGGAGGAGTGGGTCGTGGAGTTCAGAGCCTTCCCCAGAGATTGAGAGCATGAAAACTGGTGACAGTGATGAGGATGGCAGCGATGATCACCACAGCTATTCTCTACTGGGGGCCAACCTTAGATACTTTGCAAGGAAACCCTCACCATGGCCCGCTGAGGGAGTCATCTTTATCATTTTGTGGATGGGGAAATCAAAGCTGAGGAAGATTAAGTAAGCATCTGGCTCCGAGCCACACAGCTCACGGGTGGCACAGGGACAGTGTTTAAGGAATGTGTGACCCCACATCCCCTCTGCAAGCACTAGGGAGAAAGCAAGGAGCACAGAGGCGGGCTCAGGGGACTCAAATCAGGGGATGTACGATGAATGTTACAAACTGTGAGTCAGTGGGGTGGGGCTCATGTTAAGGGGATCCAGAAAAGGGGCAGAGAGGACTGGTTCACAACCCTCGATACCAACTTGAGCCCCGGCTGGGGTGCATTTCAGTGGGAACATGTGTGTTCAAGCGGGCAAAAGGCCCTGGATTCTATCCCCAGCACCAAAACAAGAAAAAACAAAACAAAATGAAATAAACAAAAAAAAAACAAAAAACAACAACAACAACAAAAAAAACTGTAGAAAAAAATAACCCACCCAAAACACAAAACCAAAAGCAAACCTGAGCCCCTTTATTTACTAGCTATAGGGCCCTGGGCAGGTAGCTAAGCCTCCCTGAGCTTTGGTTTCCTTATCAGTAAAGAGGTAATTCTTTCCTTTGGTCCCAGCTGGAGACGATGGGTATAAACATGCTTGATACAGTGTCAGACATAGCATGGGTACTCAGGATGTGATAGTTCACTTTCCTCATCTGAAACAAGTGCCTTACTTCTTGGCCTCGCCTTGAGGATTCCATGGGATAAAGGCTAAAAGCTTCCAGCAGGTTGCCATGGTAACGGAGGCTCCATCAATGAATGATAGGGGATGGGTAGGTCGGACTATGGGCCCTGAAGGGGAGGAAGGGACTGGAATGCAAGGGACTTGCAGGCATTGCAGCTGATGACAAGGGGCCAAATGGGACTTGGGGACCACCAACTCACCCCTGATGGGGGATGCACCATCCAGCCCAGCTCAGCTGTTGCGGTAGTGGAGTCCATCAGCGTTTCTGTGGGGAGAGCAAAGAGTCACCACTTTGCCTTCCCAAGTGCTGTCAATTACTCCATCCTGACTTAAAATCCCTCTCCTCTAGGTCTTTCCCTTACAGACCCCTGCCTACCTCCACTACTCCAACCACCTAGTTAAATCCTCCAGACCATACTCCCTTGTGCCCTGCCTCTCCACTTCATAAGCCTGCCCACTCTTATAGCCTAGCCAATCATCTTAGGCAACTTATCAAGGTCCTGCCCTTCCAGTGCCAATTTCAGGACCTTTATCCATGGTCAGCGGCACTTACCCTCTCTCCCATCAGCCAATCACGTCTCTCGGTGGGAGGCCTCTTAACCTGGGTGTTCCAGATGGGCTCCCAAGGACCCTTCACTTAACATTAAATTTGTACCTTAAATTTAGGTATCTATTCACTTTTTGCTTGTGTCAAATTCTCAAAACTGGAACACAAGCCTTAGAGGGTTTTCTCTTCCGTCACATTGAGCACCACCCGGTGCCCTGCCTTTCCCCGCTGGCCTCACATTCCGTAACCTTCCTTCCTTTCCTCTATCACCTCCCACACCCACCCCTGAGAGGAAATGGGGGCACTTATTACATGTCCACTGGGGCTGCAGGACACTCAGATCAGCATCTGAACCAGCAGCTGGAGGGAAGGAGTCACACAGCCTGGCATGAAAGAGACCCACAGGGCCTTAGGGATCCTTAACTCACCCCAGGTTGGGCTCAGGACCCCTCCTTTCTACCCTTTCTCTACCCAAAGGGCTTCAAAACCACTTTTTTTGACCTGAACTGCAGTACACTGCACAGATTGAAATAGACTCCTTTGAAGTATTCACTCAACACATAGATCCTGATGCTCATTCTGTACTAGGTAGTGGAGATGATGTGGGAATAGAACTGGTTATGACACAGTAGGTGAAGGAACTTAAAAGGTCATAGGGAGATCTTCCATAGAAACTAGCTCAGTGAGAATAGGTAGGAGGTGGCCTTGCTCTCATTCTATACCTGTGCAGACATCACTAATCAATCCCCACATGCTGTGGCCACACAGAGCTTCTCAGCACGGCACTCCAGGAAGCCAACACTGACCACTTGAGTTATGGCCTGACCGCCTCATTCTGGAGAGGAAGGGGGTGGGGGAGGCAGCAAAAGGCCACACAAGAGTTGGTGGAAGAATGAAAGTACAGGTGTCCTGTCACCTTATACAGGTCTAGATGGTTGAAATAATGTGTTTTATGATCCAAACTGGATGTGTCAGGGCTGGAAGACAGGGGCAGAATGTCCAGTGTCCAGGCTGCTGGGCAAATCCAAATGGGAGGCAGTGTAGGCACGACCTATGCCAGGGCGGTGGGGATGAAGGGCAGGGGGAGAGGAAGCATTTGGCTAGATGTGACCCTTGTTAGACCCCTGAGCTGACAGGAGAGGATGCAGAAGCATTCCCTTGACCGCCTGTGGCTTGTGTTTGTGGTCACTGTGTCCCTTTGCACTGGGGGCCGGTGCAGGGAGGGGGCAGCAGGGGGATGCCAGGGACGGTGGAGCCAGTGCCAAGGGCATCTTTTTGATGGCAAATTGGAGGGAAGTTCTATTGTGCAGCCTTGGAGCTGAAGAAAGGGCTCCTTTTCACACTCCGAAGGCTACAGATTTTTCTTCCTGGAGAGAACAAGGGCTGAACTTTTCACCTGTTTTCTCTCATCGGTCTCAGCCTGAGACGCGCCAAGCCGGGCTCTCTGCCTGGGCCTGAGGAACAGCTGCTGGGAGTTGCGCAGACAAGGGAGAAGAGAGACCGCCCAGGACCAAAAGGGGTCGGGTGGGGGCGACAAGCCCGCCAAGCAGGTGGCCCCGCCCCTTGGCTGGATTCCTGGGCTGACCCAGGGGACAAGTGCTGGAAGGTTCTGTAGTCCAAAGAAGGAGGGGCTGGGAACCGACATCCTCATTGTACAGATGGAAACTCAGGCCCAGGGACTTGTCAAAAGGCAGGATGGTCACAAGTTCAAGCCCAGCCTGGGCAATTTAATAACTTAGGGAGATCTTGTGTTAAAACATCAAAAGGACTGGGCAGGTAGCTCAATGTGAAGTCCCTGGGTTCCAACTCCAGGCTGCTCAAAAGACCCGGCCAAGGCAATACACCCCCTCCCCTTTCCTGCTACTACAGAGCATACTAGGTGGGAACTGGAAGCAACCAACTGCCTGGTTCACCCCCAGGATGGAACTAAGAGGAAATGAAGTTTGCAGGTGGCCGGGGAAAGCGCTCGGAGTGTAGTTCTCCTCTGTCTCCTCCTTGGCAGGCCAGCTCTGGGCCGAAAAAAGCTGAGTGCAGGCTGCTTTTCCTACAAACTCCCTTGGCCTTTTTTTTTTTTTTCCCCCTGTACTGGGGACTGAGATCAAGGAGTCCTGAGCTACATCCCCAACCCTTATCAAAAATTTATTATTATTATTACTATTATTGCATGTATTTGGTTGTTGCAAGGTCTCGCTATGTAGCTCAGACTCATAGCCATCCTCCTGTTTTTAGCCTCCCCAGGCATACACGCATGTGTCGCCATGCCCAGACTCTGACCAGCTCAGCATCCTGAGGGCAGGACTGGCTTGGCATGCGGTGCTTGGGGATTGAACCAGAGTCCCTGTGCTTGTTTAAGTTTGCCTACACAGGTGCTTTAGTCCACTGAGTTCTCTCACCAGTCCCTCAATATTGTAAATTAGATTTTTAATTTGTTTAGGGATTGAACTCAAAGTCTCACACATGCTAGACAAGTATTCTGCCCCTGTGCTACTTCCCCAGATCTTTTGGCTTTATTTTTTGACACCAGATCTTACAGAGTTGCCCAGGCTGTCTTGAGCTTATGATCCTCCTCCCTCAGCTTCCAGAGTAACTGGGATTTCACCATGGCGCCTGCCTCTTTGGCCCGGTTCCTTTTTCTACTCTGATGCCTGCCTCCCCTCTGCACGAGAGACCTTGATTCTCTCACTTACATGTTTT
The DNA here is from genome assembly GCA_004027025.1 of Myocastor coypus. NCBI lineage: Eukaryota > Metazoa > Chordata > Mammalia > Rodentia > Myocastoridae > Myocastor > Myocastor coypus. Next base: position 68,369 of record PVJA010002890.1, on the reverse strand, counting down.
GTAATCCTGGGATTTTAAAACTTTCCAGTGCTGAGGATGGAGCCCAGAGCCCCGTGCATCTCAAGCAAGAGGTCCACCACACTGCTATACCTCTGACCTCAACCCTGGCCCTGGCTAAGCCTCAGTTTCCTTACCTGGAAGATGGCCAAAATCCCTTCCCGGTGTGGATGTGCAGACTAACCCAGAGGAGAGGAGGCTCAGCCTGGGCCCTCGTGCACAGCACAGCCCCGCAGGAAGTACCAGCTATTATTTTTAGCTGGAGTGCAGCACCTTTTAGCCCACCCAATGTTTGCTCACATGCCACTTCCTGTGGGCTCATTAGGTGGGCCCTGAAAGTGAAGGCGGGTCCATACGGCTTGGGTTTAGTCTGGCTGGCTCCCCGTACCTCCCAGACTAGACTGGCCAACATCTGACAAACATCAGCTCTCCCTGGATGGCCACAGCCCCCAAAGGGCCCCTCCGGCTCCCTCGATGCCATTTTCCTGAGATGCTTTGCATTTCCCCCTCTGTTCCTCTCAAACCACGCACAAAAGTCCCTGATCACAGGGAACCTGGTGTTGGTTGTTTTGGCCGCAGGAACCTAGGTGGGCTTAGGAAGCCAACTCCTACTTCTGTCACCAGCACTACCACATTAACCCCAGACGTTTCCCCTCTCCCACAGATTTCCCAAGACATTGCCCCTCTATCCCAAATTATAAAAGTTGAGAGCTCATATCCATTGAGAGCCTTGAACACCCATACCAACATGCATACCACCATGCTAGGAGGTACTTGATGTATTTCCAGTTCACAGATGAGAAAACAGAGGCTTTCAAAAGCAACCAGAGTCACCTAGCTATTTCCCTCCGAAGTCACTCTCCCCACACACAGACCATATGACAATGTCCCTGACAGTACTGTTGCTTGTCACCCTCTCCCCTCCACACCTCCTTTGCCGATCCCTATGTCCCTCAGTCTGTGAAGTCCCAATGCAGGTCACCTCTACTAAGAAGTCCTTGGGTACCCACCCACCCTGCAGCTCTGCAGCCACTGATGTTTTCAGAGGTCCCAGCACTTGCAAGTGATCTTAGTGGTGACTGCCCTTGTTTGCTTTTCCTCTTCCTACGCCCATAAGGGCTAGTTGCTGGGGTGCCCGAGACCCTTTCCCCCATCTATGGGCTTGAACACATCTTAGAGTCCTGTGCCATCACAGGGCTGGAGCTACTCTTGTAGACAACATGACAGCCTCCTCACTCACACCTACACTATGATTTAGTTACTATTTTCCTTCCAACTGACTTTTTTTTTTTTTTTTCTACTTAAGTACATTTGAAAGAGGAAAAAAAAAGTGAGCATTATTATAAAGGGAAAACCAGTATCACTTGACACAGAAAGAACAAAAACAAACACAAGACCATTACAATTAAAAACCTTCATCTGCATACTACCTGACACGGTTTAGCTTCCCACGCTTTGGGGGCCACTGAGTGCCACTGAGCTGCTTCTGAAGTGCTGGCAACGTCCCCATCCCCATCCCCACTGTGACAATGACAATCTGTCACGCAGGAGAGCTACTGTCACTGTACACAGATAATTAATCACCCTCCGGATGTGACAAAGACCACAATGGGGATGTGTGGAGTGAACGGTGGGTTATGGTGTAGAGGGACAGGGAGACGATACTGAATTGCAGGGATGGCTTCCTGGAGAAAGTGACAGTGGGGTGGAGGCTGGAAGAGCCTGTGCTGGGGGTGGGCGGAGGGCACAGCAGGGCAAAGATGAGAAGGCCAGCAAGAGTGTAGTTCATGGGAATTAGGATGGCGCAAAGGGCGGGGCATGCGGCAGGGAGAGCTTTGAGCTGAGCCTGGGGGCTGCGGAGCTCCACTCCTATTCAAGGGCAAGGACTCCCTGAAGCTCTAAGGGCTTAAGAAAACCCCAATGCACAGATGAAGAAAGTGAGGCCACACAGATGCTTAGTATCCAGGCAAAAGCTAGAACCAGCTCAGAGGCCCTCCCTCATGGGGGGAAAACACAGAATTTGGGGCGTGGGAGCAGCTCGGCCGTAACTCCATAGTGCCCCAAACCCTCTCCCTCCTGGAGACTGAACAGAAGAAAGCAATCAGGAGGCCCTGATTGCACAGGCTGGGAGGCCCCATCAGCCCCTCCAGCTACGTGTGAATGAGCAGTGTACATTTCAGAAATTTTTGAGCTAAAAGGGGAGACACACTGAAGTCGTTAGCGTTAGGCCCACAGGAGGTGGCTGCGGGGAGGAGCCCCCCAACCCCGCTCTCAGGCTGGGGTGGATGGCTGTCCCTGTTGCCTAAGTCACCACTGGCCAGCTCTGTCCAGGGCTGATTCTCTAGGACCACAGATGGTATCTGTCTGTGCTAAAAAGCAGTGAGCATTTCAAAGACACGAACAGGGGGCCAGGCCTGGGTGCCAAGGACCGGCCAGGACACTCTGAATGTTGCCACAGATGTAGGACAACCAAAGGGATCTGTGCTGCTATTGACCCCATTGTACAGATGTGCAAACTGAAACCAGGAAGGGGAAGAGACTGGCACAAGGCCATACAGGCAGGGCTTGAAACAGATAACCGTCTATCTCCACATCTGTGTTATTTTTAAGATGCTACGGCCATAGCTTTAAAAAGTACGTGTGGGTATGTGTGTGTTCTCTCTCTCTCTCTCTCTCTCTCTCTCTCTCTCTCTCTCTCTCTCTCTTTTATTCTCTCTCTGGGTGAGTTTGTTTAAGACCAGGAGGGAAAAGAAGAAAAGCAAGCAGAGCCTGGAGTGTAGATTCTCGAGGTGAGATTGCATAGCTCTCAGAGCCTCAATTTCTGCATCTGTAAAATGGGCCCTTAGAAGAACTAAGTGCCACTGTGCAGGTGAATCCTGTTGGTCTGCAGTCTCCCTGGACCTTATTCTGGGTGAGGTCTGTGCCTGCCTGCTCATACTGTATGGTTGGTATAAAGAACAGACCCGGTGTTCGTGCAGCCAATCTGGGCCTGGCAGTGAGGTAAGATGCTAAAGCTGGGGTCTGATCATGTCCTAATTAATCCTAAGACCTTCAGAGCCCCACTGGCTACAGGATGGAGTCCTAGATACTTCAACAGTATTTTCAGACATTTTGCCAACTGGGTCAAATAGATACCTTCCAGCCCACAGCCTGAGGGTCCAGCTGTCTTAAGCTTCCTTCTGCTTGCAGAAGGCATTGTTTTTCCTCAGGCTTTGGTGACTTGACACTTCCAGAATGCTCTCCCTAGAATGCTTGGCCCTTCTAGCTTTGTTAGTCTGGCTAACATCTCTTCCAAAACCGAGCTCAAAAGCTCCCTCCTTTCTGGCAGCCGTCCTTGGCTTCTCCCCCACTGGCTGAATTAAGTAACCGAGTTAAGGCCATTCAGTGAACACCTACTCCACCTTGTGTGTGCCTGGCACTGGGGCTGCAGGGACAGTCAGCAGCTCCTTCCCTTGAGGAACTGCCAGACTTGAGCCAGGCAGAGAGAGAGAGAGAGGCCTGGTCCAGGCCGGGAGCAGGATATGCAGGAGTCCACGGCATGGGAAAGGTGGCTCAGAGGAGAGGCGGAGGGTGGGGCTCGGCACAGAACAGCCATGGCAAAACCAAAGGCACAGTGACTGGAACATCAGGACAGGTCAGGGAACATGAAAACCCAGGGAAGCTTTCTGTTTGGGGCTCTGGGCTACACATCCCCTGCTGGGGTTCCTGGAAGGTGACAGTAGTAGTACAGGATGGGCCTGACGGTGAAGGTTCTCACATGAACGTGGGGCTAAGGAGGCTGGGTCTGCTCTCACAGGCAGGCAGGAGCTATGGAGTGTTCTTCAAGAGGGCCCTGACACGGTCTGCATCCAGACTGGCCAGCAGCCCACAGTCCAGGCGGCACATCAGCCTGGCATGGGACCTGAGCAACAGATGCTGCTCTGGGCCCTGGCCAGCAGCTCCTGTTGTACCCTGTTTGGGCTTCTGGGGCTGAGGCAACCTAAACCCAGATTTGGCTGGGATCCATGGCTTGGTAGCCTGGCACCTGACCTGAGTAATTGGTGACTGAGAACCGTGGCACATTTTCTGTGGTCCAAATGAGAAATTCCAGGCAGAAGCAACAGCTGAGATGTAGGAGGTGAAGCACAAGGGAAGGGGTGGCTCGGAGAAGTTGCTTTGTCTTGCAAAGCCTCAGTTTCCTCATCTGTAAAGTGAGGGCATCCAAACTCTTGCTCTGTGGCCTCTTCTGTGGTCTGATGACCCAAGGAGGCACTGGGTGCAAAGGACCAGGCCATGTGACAGTTAGCTCCATGGCGGCTGCCCGTGTGTGGACTGCTGTTCTCTTTATTGATATCTCATTGACAGCCCAGAGCAAGCTTCTGGGGAAACTGAGGCCAAGAGAGCTGAAGGACTCTTGCAAAGCCACACGGCCGGTAAGGGACATGCAGAAGCCTCCAGGTTGCTTGTCTCATAAAAGGAGAACAAAATTACTCCTTTCATGTACCAGTGCCTTCAGGGTCAGGCCCTGATAAATAATCCACATTTTCAGAAAGCTGTTGCTGTTATCCTATTGTACAGAAGAGAAGACTAGGCCCAGAGAGGCTCAGAGTTCTTCCCAAAGCCACACAGCAGAAAGATACACAGCTGGGACTTGAACCCTGGCTGCGCAAAGCCTCCCCTCTGAAGACGTCAGGCTCACGGGCTCAAAGCAAAGTGAGCAAGGCACTGCCCAAGGAGCTGCAGGCCAGCTCCAGGAAGGCTGTGTGCTTTCTAAAGTGAAGTCAGCCACAGGCAGAACATAGTTTTTCCGGCTCAGTTCCCTGGTCAGTGTGGAGAGGGAACTCTGCTAATGTAAAATCCTTCTGCCCTAGTACCTGCAGCCTCACTCCTCCTCTCCTCCTGCCACTCTTGGAGGCCCTCCTCTGCCTTGGTTGCCTGCCTGGAGCCTGCCTGTGTTTTCTCAGGCCCAGTGGAGGAGTCCCTGTGACGCCGGCTCCTCCGTTCTGTCCCTGCCTGCCTGCCGCTGGCCTGGGCATCCGCCAGTGCAGGCCGCCCGGGCTGAAACCCAATCCTCCAGGCCAGTCAGGCTGTGTGCTAACAGCGGGCTGCATTGTGCGGCCAGGGCTTCGGGGGAGCTTGGATTCGCTGCTTGGGGACCCACTTAACCTCCACAAAGGACAGGATGATGGATGGGGGTCTGGGATGAGGTTGCTGGGGGATGGGGTGGGCGGTAAATGAACACCAGGACTCACTGGGGAGGGAGGGAGGGAGCAGGGAGGCAGGGGCGGATGGGGAGCTCTGGACACACTAAGCGCTCTTCTAGTTCCCATGACAACCCCGAGGGAAGCCTTTACCAGTTCCATTTTACACAAATGAAAACGGAAGCTCAGAGAGGTCAGAGGACTTGGCCAAGGTCACACAGTAAGTCAGAAACCAGAACCATGGCCTTCCTTGAGCCTTTCCAGCACATCAGGCTGCCCTCAGGGCCAGCATCTGCCCAGTGACTTTCACTTTGTAAAGCCCTTTTATTTAAACAAATCTACACTATTCCTACTTACCCAGTAGGTAATAAAGACATAATCACAGCAACTGGTGCTACTGAGCACCTACTATGCGTCCACACTCCTCTGTCCCACGAGGTCCTAATGTGACCTGCTGATGGAGGTGCACCCGCCATGGTCATTTGGAGGAGAGGAGAGGAAGATGACACACAGAGGAGACACATCAGGACAAGGCCGAGCCAGGCCTATTGCAAATCTCCCCTCTCTCAGACAGACCCCCCCCTTGTGAGACCCCGAGGCTCTTGTTGCTCCTCTCTACAATGTCCCCATGCTCCTGGCCTGCCTGGGACACTTAAACCGGCCCTTTAATAAAGACCCATCTAAATGGCACCTGCACCAAGAAGCCTTCCCTGATCTCCCAGGAAGCAAGGTTCCCATACTCCCACGAGCGCCTCCCACCGATGTTATCTGTCACTCTGCCTGTGACTTTCCGTCCCTTATCAGGCCTTGAGCCAGATGGTAAGCACCTTGCACGTGTCCAGTGGCTGCGGCTGGTCAAAGGACCTGAGTCCTGACTTCATCTAGCCGGACCCAGACAGCTGCTGGTGACCTGCTTACACCCCAGTCTGCTGTCCCTATATGGTCACTGGTGGCACAATGGCCCCCGGACATATACTCTACACAGCTGTGCCCCAGCCTCCTGGAAGGAACGGTACCAGGATCCTCTGGAGGCCCAAAGTCCCGAATGCTCAAGTCCTTTAAGTAAAATGCTGCAGTATCCGCATGTAAGTGACACAATCCTTCCATACACTTTCAACCACCTCTAAAACACTTCCAATATCCAATACCATGTAAATGTTATGTAAACAATTATCATTCTGAACCACTTGGGAGATAATAATCCAGGAGAAAAGTCTGCATGTGTTTGATACAGATGCGACAGTATACACATATTTTTTAAGGCGTTTTGTTTTTTATTTATTTATTTTTCTTGTTTCAGAACTTTTGTTTGTTTATTTATTTATTTTTATGGCCAGCTCAGCCTGCCCTGAGGGCAGGACTGGCACAGCATGTGGTGCCGGGGATCGAACCGTGGTCCTTGCAGCCACCTGCAGGCGCTTTAAACCCTGAGCCATCCTGCCGGGCCCCTAAACATATTTTTAAAATGTGTTTGATATAGGGTCTCACGGTGCAGCTCAGACTCTTGTGATGCTCCTGTTCTCAGCCTCCCAGCACTGGGATTACAGGCATGCACCCTCACACTTGTTCTCAGTCGCTGATTCAGCATGTCCAGGGGGCAGGGCCAGTTTTCAGGGATCAAACCCTGGTCCCTACAATTGCCTATGCAGACGCTCAGTCTGCTGAACTATCTTGCCGACCCTCAGATGCAATACTTATTTTAAAAAAAATCTTTGACTCATGGTTTGGTTGCACGCACAGGTAGAGAACCTGTGGTTACCCAGGGCCAACTGTGTATGATTCAGTGCATTTATTTTGTGCTGTCCCTATGCTGAGTTGCCACATATATGATCGATTTTGAAGCTCACAATGCCAGGTGAAGGAGAACTGTCATCATCCCCATCCCCATTTATCTGCTCGCCCACCCACCCGCCCTCTCCCTTACCTCACCTGTCCGTCATTCCACCCATTCACTCATCCACACATTTTTAGCATCCCATGAATATACCCCTCCTTCACCAACACATCGTCCTCCTGTACTGACCTCCCGTCCTCTCCTCCCTTACCTCATGTGGATGGGGGCGTGTGTGCAAATGAGCTTCAGAGAGGCTAAGCAGGCCGCCCGACATCACCTGGTAGCCAGCAGAGAGGGCCTCGCAAGTGAGCCAGATGCTCTTAGCCACTGCCCTCAGAGGCCTCATCATCGCCTCTCTTTACTTCTTACTGCCCTATTATATGCAGATCTGATCTTATAAGTCACCCCAAATCCTTCTGGATGTGAGTGGAGTATAAATTACAACTCAATAAATAAGACACAGTACACTATAAGTCAGGCCAAGTCGTCCGTCGGGTTGGAGTCAATTAGGCCTGCTGCAGGACCTGCTGGGACTGATCTATTTGCTTAATTGGCACTGGTTTCCCCCAGTGGAGGACAGTTAACTCAAATCCCCAAACCCAGACCACCCCTCTACTTCTGGGCAAGGTGTCAGGCGTTTAGCCACATGGAATTTTACTGTTCCTTCATTCACTTGTTGACCCTACACCCACTCACCCGTCTATCATCCTAACATCCAGTCCTTGCAATTGTCCATACATTGTCCTGACATCCACTCACTGGCCCACTACTTATTTACCCACCCTCACATGCATCTATTCACATATCCGCCCAATCCATCCCCTATCCACCTATTCACTTACCCAACAATGAGCCCACCCTTTCTCATAGCCAGCCGGCCACTGAACCCCTCGGCCCAAACAACCATGTATGAAATCATTCCACCATTTGGCCATCCACCCACTCCTCTCACTTAACCCATTTACCCAGCTACCCATATGTCTACCACCCCACGGAGGTATCCATCCACCCATGCCTTGCTCACTCCCTCCACCCACTGAGCCAACTTCCCTCCCTCCCTTCCTCCCCTCCTTCCATTCCTGTCACTTGCACATCTACACATATGCTCTCCCTCCTCCCATCTGGCCAGTCTGCACTTGTTGAATTTCCACCTACTGCATGCCAGGCCCATGCTAACTAAGTACTAGAAGTCAACAACTGACAGTCACTGAAGAAATTAGCTGATTTAGACCAAATGCTCCAGTTGAAGTCCCCAAGAGCTTTCCAAGCTCCACAGCCGGCCTTCCAGGTGGCCCCTGCTCAGGTCGGCATCCTAGGTCCTGCCCTGAGCCTTAGATCTGTCTTCCCTCTGCCTCCTATTCTCTGGAGCTCCCATGTCATCTTAGGCTTGCACAGGGCTCACGCCATCTTGGGTACCACCCCAGAGGGCCAGTAAAGAACAGGAGTCCAGAGTCAGCTTCCTCCCAGAGGGGTCCCTGTTCTAGAGTCTGCGAGGGGGATCCCAGGCTCACCAAACATTCTCCTCCAGCAAAAGAGGAACCCTAACCCTGCCCAGGGGTCAGAGGAGACTTTGCAAATGAGCGACACCTGCTTGAATCCCAACTTTTGTATAAGAGACAGCCAGCCAAAAGGAAGGAAGGAAAGGGGCAGAACCTCGCCCCAGGCAGAGGACTAGCCTGTGCAAAGGCTGGGAGGGGGAGGAGTAGGGCCCATCAGGAAGCCACACTTGAGGGAGAAGGCAGTCCTGGCAGGCAGTGCTCACGAGGCTTCAGGGCCTTCAATGCTGGGCTGGAGGGTGGGTTGGCATCCCAAGGGCAGAAGGGACCCAGAAGGGGGCTGGCCTGACTCAGCTGGCCCTGTGTGCTCTTGTGTAATGGATTCATCTTGTAAAGGTGGAAACTGCCTCCTAGGGATCAGAGAAGAGCAGAGGGCTGCCCCAGGCCACACAGCTGGCCAAAACAGTGCAGAAGTTCTGCCCCAGGTCTGGAGGCTCTGAATCACTCCCCTTTACTGAGAGTGACTGCAGCATCATAGATGTTTTATAATGTCTGAATCACTCCCCTGCAGGCCTGCTTCACTGGCTGTGGGGTACAGTGACAGAACACCCCAGGGTACTGTCTCTGCGCAGCATGACTCTGGGCTTCACTGCCAGTGGCACCGGCATGTCGGGCTGTGGAGCAGCCAGGGCTCTGCAGGGGTGGTTTCTTGCACGCCAATGTTCCTCGGGAGAGTTGCTCAGTAATTTCCCACCATCATCTTTACAAACCGAGCCTCTGTGTCTTCATCACCAGTTCCTGTGCTTTCTTGCACCAACCTGATACCCAAGAGGCAATGCCAGGCCCAGGGCTCAGCTCCAGGGCTGGCCGGCATGAGCTGGTGGGGCTGGGGACATGGCTGGGTAGAGACAGGGTAATGGGGGCAGGAAAGGCCTGAGAAGGGGCAGGGCTGAAAAGGCAGGGGATCTTGAGGGGACAAAAGCCATGATGGGGAGGGTACATTCCAAGCCAGCAGTAAGGACAGGCAGAGTGGCCAGGAGGTGAGAGAAAAACACGACCTTCATGCCCACACGGCAGCACCTCTGCGTGGCCACTGTTTACAGAGCACTTATTGTACCAGGCAGGATGCCACTCGGTAATACCTGAAGTTATACCTGAGCTCATCTATGGATTCCCAGACCTGCAAGGGACGTAGGATTGTCTCTGTGTTGCCGATAAGCAAAACAGCTCAGTGAGGGCACAGCAGAGATTCCTGTAAGTGGATGAGGAAGGATTTTGACTTCTGGGCTCTGTTAACCAAACTCCTTTCAAGATCCCAATAAACCTTTGGAGCTGGGAAGATAGCGCAGAGGCATGAGTGCCTGCTTAGCAAGTGCAAGGCACTTCCAAGGCACTTCTGAGTTTGATTAAAAATTGATCAATCAATCAATCAATCAATCAACCAACCAACCAACCAACCAACCAACCAACCAACCAATCCACTGAGCTTTTGGGGCAGCTAGTGTTTCAGGCGAGGGCTAAAGCAGACAGTGGAGTCAGGCAGTTGGAGCTTCTGGGCTCACGCATGACAGCCCTGAGGTGGGAAGCAGGCATGGTCTGATCCAGCCGCATGAGGTGGTCCCATAGCTAGCCCAGTGCCTTTACCACCACAACTTATGGATGCCTACACAGCCCAGTTTCTGCGGGATATCAGAGCCATGCTGGGTTTTTCTGGCTGCTTCTAGGAGATCTATGGATCTATGGCAGAGGAGGCCTCCTGCCTATACCAAGGGTTCTGGTTTCTTCGCAATCAGGGTAGACTTCCCGGGTGGGGGGAGGCAATATGGGAGCCCCTCTCCCTCATTCATGATGTTATAGATCACTGGGCCAGCACTGCCCCAGGAACACAGCCAGGTGCCAGACAACCAACCACCTTCCTCACCACCCTGAGATGACCAAGAGCAGGTGGCATTCAAAGCCTTCCACGGCTGCCCGAGCTCCCCGGCTCAGCAGCACCTGCTCCATGCCATGAATCAGAGTTCCCATTCTGAACCCCCTGCAATTTTCCCCACCAGGGTTCTGCTCTGGGCTGTGCCCCTGCCTGAGGCACGGTGGGCAGGCCCATGTGACCCGAGCCCATAAGGAGCCCTGCACCCTGAGAGCCACGCCCTCATTTTGCCTCCTTGTATCCGCCCAAGCTGCTTCCCCAGTCAGAACGTCCGCCTTGCTCACCAACTTATCCTCAGGGATCATCTGCCCCAGGAAGCCTTCCCCCACAGGCCTGCTCCCCTCAGCTGGAGTTAGGGACAGGAAGGCTGCAGGTATCTAAAATGAGAAGGAAGCAGTCTCTCCCAGGCTTGGGGAAAGATGGTTAGCAGTTGGCCCGCTTGACCCTGAACATGCCTCAGCCTTCTGGTGCAGAAAATAAGGCACCTCCAACCCTGCCAGGTCTCACCTGCTAGTGCCCTTGGGGCTCCTCCCCCCTGGGAATTCCACACTGTCAGCCCCACGGGATAGGGGGAGCAGGCTCAGGAATTCCTGCTCTAATTGGGAAATTGGATCTGCAGCCTTGGGCATCTTGAGCTGGCCTCCATGCCAGCGGAGCGGGTGTCCCTCTGCCAAGGTTAAGGCGTGTGGTGTGGGTGGTCCCCTCAGGCTGGTGGGGGCTCCTGACCTCCTCCCTTCTCACAGCTCTGTGGCCTCAGTGACCTCATCTGGGAAATGGGGGTGGGAAGCCATGCCTACTCATGAGGATGGACGCAAAGCTCTCAGCCCGAGGCCTGCAGGCCAACACATTGCTCACAGCAGCAAGAAGCACTTCCAGACACAACCCAGACTCCCAGTTATGGGCTCTCCTCAATGCCATGAGGCTCTCAGGATGTAGGAGAGTACTTTCTATAGGTTTCCATTTAGTAGGTGAGGACACCGAGGCTTGGAGAAGGATAATGTCTTGCCCCGGGTCCTGGGGAGTTGGCAGTGCCAGGCTTCTGAGCAGTAGCCCATTTACCACCTCCCTCCGAAGCTCAGAGTCCCTGGCGCTGGGCCCGGCAGGGAGCACTCACTTGGCCTTATTTAAAGTTGCAATTATCTGTCCCATTTCCCGCTGGTGTCGGCTGGGTACTCTGGGGAGGTAGGAAGAACCAATGGAGGATTCCAGAAGCAGGAAGTGTCTAAGGAAGCCTCCCCAAGTCTTTAGCTGAGGATGGGTAGCCCTGCCCATTCCTGACCCCTCTGCCCTCTGCCCCTGCCCCCAGGAAGCTGCCTGGAGGAGCAGGCCTCCTCAGGGTAGGGGATCCTTTCAGCCCTGCAGAGATGGTGGAAGGGCCACTCCATAGGCTGAGGCCTAGCAGATCACTGGGGCTCAGCAGAAGGGGCGCCCAGGGTGGCGCTGGGACGACTGTGAAGCCTCAGGAAGGATCTGAGATCCCACTGTAAAATGGCAGAGCATGGGCCTAGAACTCAGAGTGACCCAGACCTAGAGGACCAGTTTTAGGAAGCTTGATGGACAGTGGAAGATGGACCAGGAATGGGCCAGGCCTGAGCCAAGGAAGGCAGAGCTGAAACCTTCCCAAAGGCCTCAAGGGGAGGCATGGCCTGGTGAATACGCCAGTTCAGGACACCAAAAGTCTCCGGAAAAGAGGGTTGAGTGAGGCTCTGGGCCTGCTCTCACCAAGTAGCCAGGATATCAGGCTCTTGGTCCCCACTGCCACCCTCTATGACACAGAACTAGACTTGGACACACACTGAGTTACCATCACCAGGATAAAAGCCATGGCCTGTCGCTCTCTGCCCAAGTACCTGGGCACCCACCTCCAACACCCTGTCCTGTGCCACTGCCACACACCCCCTCTCTGTGCACCTCTATGCATCTGCCCCTGGCCGAGGAACACACATCCTGTCCACCGCAACACCCAGTGGACAGCTCTGGCCCCTACCATCACCCTCAACAGAGGGATAGAAGGACAGGAGCCCAGGGGTGGAGCTCAGGTGTGGTTCTGTGGCCTATTCCATGTCACATGCCAGCTCGACTGTGGCCTCAGTGGCTTTCTAAATCTGAAACTGCCTCCCAACCTGGAGGTCCCAGGCAAGTCTCAATCTTTCCTTTGTAGCCTGAAGCATAGGTATACTAATTATTACCTGCCTCACAGCTGGCTCTGACATCAACCCAGTAGGGTACTTAGGCTTAACACTTGGCTATAGTATGTGCTCAATAAAATATTATCATTATTTTATCTCAAATTTCCACATCACTTGACACAAAGTAGTCAACCAATAAATGGAAATTATGATGAAATTCATCTCAACATCAGCCTGTCCTCTCTGGGCAAGGCCAAGGTAGAGTCTTGTTTTCTTGTTTCTAGGAAACAGAATGATGGTACCCTGCCCCCTGCCCCTAAAATGTCCATGTCTTAATCCTCAGAACCTGAGAACATCACCTTATATAGCAAGAAAGGACTGTGCAGATAAGGCTGAGTTAAGGGTCCTGGGATAGGAGCTTATCCAGGATTATCCAAGTGGGCCCATGTCATCAGGAAGAGCCTTTGGGGAGGAAGGCTAGGGGGCAGAGGGCAGTGGTGAGGAGGACTGGTGACAGAAGCAGAGGGGGGAATGATGCACCTGGGGGGGGGGGTCGGCCCCCAGCCCAGGAGGGGGTGGGGGTGGGGCCCGGGCAGCTAGAAAAACATGGAGGGCGTCCAATACCCTTCTCAGCCCAATGAGACTCACTGAGACTTCTGACCTCCAGAGCTGTAAGGTAATAAATCTGCATTGCCTTAAGCCTCTCGGTCAATGGCAACTAGTGACTGCAGCAGTAGGACAGGAAGACACCACCCCTCCCAAGGAAATCATCCTGGCACACACTGGCCCTGCTCAGCATGGGAACCGCACGTGCCCACTCCTGTGCTCAGGAAGCCCGCCTGGCTGCTGGGCTCCCTCTGGTAGCTCTGGCCCCCGTGGCTCACGGCTGTGGTGGAAGGGAGCCCCCGCCAATATTTCCCACCCTGCCCTTCCTCCTCTGGCTTGTGTGCCTACCCAGGAGAGGCGTTGGGCTGCAGCAGGGCCTGCTGGTCTGTGCCCCAGTTTCTGCTGTGGATGGGACCACAGGGTGGGGCTGCTGTGGATGTCTTCCATGTGCCCGGGACCTGCCCAGCACCTTGAAGTCCCAAGACTCAGCAACTATGACCAGAGCCATTTCACAGGTGAAGAAACTGAGGCTCAGAGAACTGATGGCTGTGGGAGAGTTCCTATCCACGCACGGCATCAAGCTAAGAGTGGTGTGGTCTCATGCTATCCTATGGGACATTCCATGCCGTCATGAACTAGGACACTGGGGGCTCAAAGAGGACAGGGGGCTTCCCTAGCTCACACTGTTAAGAAGGGGGCCTTGGCGGTCTCAGAAGGCCACTTCCACACCATACCCTCACCCTGGTAGTACAGAAGAGGAAAGGGGACCACTGGGCCTTCCATTCTGCCTTGCAGCATTCCTTGACACCCTCAATAGACGGGTGCTCTAATTGGGCTCCTGGGGATGGACGAGTGCTGTCCAGAGTCTGCCCAGAGATTTATGGCTCTGAGTCCATCTTCCCTGCACCAGTAGGATTCCAGGAGCCTGGGACTGCACCAGGCAGGAGCTGGCAACTGGGACTAAGGGTCCCTGTTGGGGCTCAGTGCTCTGGGAGAGGAGTACTGCCTTGGGTGGCCCAGTCCTATGCACTCCCAAGAGACGTTCGCCTCAAATGACTCCTGGCAGCATCGGTGCCAGGCTGGGGGAGGGCACAGGCAAGCTGGGCGTCTCTCTGCCACAGCGGGCCTCTGCACCCGCGCACGGAATCCCAATTGAGCTATTTTTAATGTGCTTCAATTTTCATTTTCTTTTATTGGAAAACACAGATGGTGACTTGCTGCCCCCTCGCTTGCTGCATGAGGTGCCGGGGGAGAGGGAGAGGCACGGCAGATGCCTGCGCACCCCCTCCCACTGCTGGGGAACGGAAGCTGGCTGCCAAGTTCTGGGCCTGCTCTAGGCCTCAGTTTCCCCATCTATAATCAAGCCTTGCTGAGACAACCTGCACACTCCGTGAGGGAAAAGGCTCCAATCGAGTACCAGCAGAGATGGCATCTGAGGTGAGAGCTCAGGTATCAAGGAGAGAGGGGGGCAGTGGGGAGGTGGAGCGAGGAATCCCCTCACTTCACGCACCCAGCCACACTCGCAGGGCCTCTGACTCCCACTGAGGCCACGGAGGCTCAGGACTACAAGTGGCCTCAGCCGAGGGGAGAGCCGGCTGCCAGCTGGGCTGGCAGTCACAGTATCAGTGCTCCTTGTCCCTCTTCAAACCACTCCTGCCCAGAGGCTCTGCAACATGGCCTTTGCTTAGAGAAGCAGCGTGCGCTCTTTGATGACAATTTGGAAAACACAGAAGTCAGATGGCAGAGTAAAGCACAACAGAACATTCCTCTGCTCCACCGGGCCACTGCCAACATTATGGTGCGCTCTTTCTGGTCTTTTGTTTTTCACTTCACTTCCTGCCACCCGTCACGTTTTTTAACACTGTTTTGTGATGGCACTGGGGAGCAGCCGGCGTCGGTGGCTCACAATAGACTGGGATGCTTTTCTGAAGCAGCCGTCTCAGCATCCCCTTGTCCCCACGAGACCAACAGCATGAGAATTGCAGGCATAGGCTGGCATTGAGGCCGGCTGGGGAGCTGCGTTCTCGACAGGCCTCCCAGGTGGGTGCGGACACAGCCAGTCCGGGCCAGCCTGCAGCCCTGCCCCTGCAGCAACGCTGGCTCTGGAGACGGCTGCCACCTCCTGGCTCAACCTGGCCGAGCTGTGTGGCATTGGCTAAACGCACTCGCTCCACTGAACTACAATTTCCTTATCTGGAAACAGGAAACCCGCCTCCCAAGCAGGCTTGTGGAGAGGATGAGACAACCGGGGCCCCATAGCCACCTCCCCCAGGCTGTCATCTTAGCAGTCATCTTAGGGTGACCACCATAATTCGCTATGCAGTCCAGGCTGGCCTTGAGCTCACAGATTTCCTCCTGCCTCAGCCTCTTGAGTACTATGATTTCCTGAAAGCAAGATCACAAGCCTCGTGGTCCAGCCTCTGCCTCTGCTGCCCAGACATCAACCACGATCACCTCCAGCCTGGCTGAAGTCACCCTGGGGCTTCTGCAGCTCCTCTTCTCATGAACCCACCCTCACCCCTGTACTGGGGTGTGGTTATTTCTGAGTGCTTCCAACCTATGAACTTTGGGGCCTATGGGGGCAGAGCTGGATCTGATAATGCTCTGAGTAGTCTAAGCCTGAGCTAAGTCTCAGTATTCTCAGCTATAAAATGGGTAAAGTTATATTTTCTGTCCAAGCTGCCTCACCAATTTGACACCTAAGGCAAATTAGAGGATGTGAGGTGCATCCAAGACTGCCAGGTGTTCAGGCCTCAGGTTCAGGGCCAGTTACTATATTGCATAGGGGGCCTTGGGGCTGACCTCACTCAAGCCTGCCCACCTCTCCCTTTCCATACCTACCCGCACTGTCTGGCCTATCAGGCTGTGTGTTCTCCAGAGAGTGCTGCTACACTCAAGGAGAGTTGATAATTGTCCCTTGTGGGCACGAAAATATAGGCCTGTCACTGAACTCTGTGGCTTGGTGATGGGACAGTTTTGAATTCTCTGGGACAGGACGACAGGAGTGGACCTACCTCTCTCTAACCCCATGACACAGTCCTCTAGCGTGCTGAACGCCCTCCCGGGCATCTCCTCATGCTTTTCTTATGCCCAGACATTCCTTTATCCATTCATTCACTCACTTATGAGACTTCCACTGGGGGTCAGCCACAGGCCTGTGCTAACCCTGCAGACACCAAGAGGAACACAATCTAGTCCATGGGTTTCACAACCAAGAGGTGCCCTTGGACACACAAAAGACCCAAGCCTTAGTGTCCCCATTTTACAGAGCTAACTGTGGTTTCCCGAGACCAAGAGTTTGGCACAAGGCTCTTCACAATCTGGGGCTATGGTAGCTCCAAGTCTCGTGCTCTTCCAAGATGCTTTGTGGCAGGCAGGGAAGAACCAGGAAAATGTGCCAGGCAGGAGAAGCGGCACCTGCAAAGGCCCGCCCCAAGAAGCCAGGGCTCATTACCTGCTTCGGTCCCTTTCCCATGTGTTCATTAGTTAGCTGGCTAACTCATCCGATCCACTCACCCCAGGGGCTGGGCCTCCCACGGGTACCAGACTCCGTCTGTGCTGAGAGACAAAGCTGCAAGCTGGAGTGGGTAAGCAGCTGAGCTGCACAGGCTACAAACGCTCAGCAATGGGTTCCGCTTGCCTGCCTATCCCGCCACATCACCATGAGACAACAAGGACTGGGACCCAGAGAGGAAACCTAGCTCAGGCCAGAAAAGATCATGAGTGAAAAGTGGTACTGACACTCGAGACTCAGTTTCTCAAAGGTGCAAGCAGAAGCCAGAATCCTGCCTTGCCTTCAGACTCTGAGCCAAGCCTGGTACAAGGGCAGCACGGGTCCTGCTTTATGGAGGTCATGGCAGCCTGGGTGGGAAGTGGTGCCCTTGCAGATGACTGCCAGCTTTGGCTGGATACCCAGACAAGGAGGACCGTGATCCCAGGCCTGCCTGGTGCGCTTATACAGCACGGCCAACATGCCTGTGCTCCTCTAGCTGCCGAGAGAGCCCCTCCTGGGAGGACCGCCCACCTCTGCGACCCTCTGCCTTTCCAGGCTGTGGATCAAGACATCTGGTAGGGTGCTTTTCAGCTCTCCAGGTCTGTGCCCTCAGATTATGAGTTTGGGGATGTAGCTCAGTGGTATAGGACATGCATGAGGTCTTGGGTTCCACCCCATCTTAGTTATTTTCTTGTTGCTGAGACAAAACAAACAAACAAACAAACAAACAAACAAAAAACCCTGATACCCATAAATTAAAGGAGAAAACGTATATTTTAGCTAACAATTTATAGAGGTGTCAGTCTGTACTTGGCTGACTCCGAGGCTGGGCAGCAGGGTGAGGGAAAACTGTCCATGGGATGGCAGGCAGGTGGCAGACTTCCTTCTTTCTTACCCTTTTTATTCCATCCAGGCTACCAGCCTATTGGTTGGTGCCACCCACACACAGGGTAGCTCTTCCCTCTGCAGTAAATCCATTATCCACACCCAGATCTACACTAAACCAATCAGTGGACTACTTCACTATCACGCTCCCAAGATTCAGTCACTTCCCCAAAACCTTTCCCCAAAGCCCCACCTATGAGCGTATGAGGCTTTGGCAGGGATATCTAGATGTAAACCATAACACACCCCTAGCAGTGAAAACATAAAGCTTAGACAGAGTTGTTGACTGATCATCAGGATAACCACACCACATTACACAGAACAGAAGACTGAGGCTCAGGAGGATGACACACCCATCAAGGCCCCACCACTGGGAAACAATGGAGCAAGGGTTTGGATTCACACCTTCCTGACCAGACTGTTCTCAGCTTTCCAGCTACTCCAATCTTAGCACCTTTTCATAGCCTCTGGAATACACGCCCCCCCCCATGACTCCCACTCTGCTTGGAACCTGCCTGATCCAGTGGCATCCTACGAGCTCCTCTGTAGGGCCACAGCAGGGGATCCTAGGGGAGAGAAGATGGCCCAAGAGTTGCAAAATGTCCAAGCCAGAGCATCTGAAGTCCCCATGGATGTCCACCCACTGCCCCAAGCCACGTGGAACAGGCTATCTTTTCTCTCTTTTTGTCTGACACCACCTTTACTTTGAGTTTTGAAAAAAAAAAAAATCCCTAAGTGAAAAAAGAATATGCTTATTATATAGAAGATATGGAGACAATGGAGGAGGGTCGCAAGTGAAGAGTCAAAGCGCTTTCCCCAGAGGTACTCACAATTAGGTGTCATTTAGGCATCTTACTGCACATAAAATGTATTTACAGAGGCATAAATGCATATTTATTCCTTTGAAAGTCACAAATGGAATCTTGTTCTGACTGAAAAATCATACTGTTTGTCACCTGCTTTCAGATCGTGCACATTATCCGACTCTGGTCCAGAAGTTCCAGAACATTCTTTCTATAGCCTCCTCATGTCTAAGGTTCTTGTCACTGACCCTGGCTTACTCACCCCTCCAGTTTCCCTGCAAGGAGAAACTGAGGTAGCAGTGCTGCCCTGTTTTAGGCCTGCTTCTTAGGGACTCAGTGGCGTGGTCACAAGGTTAGCTGGATCCTAAGGTGGAAGTGGGATCACGGTGTCTGTGGGCTGCAGAATTTTTTTCTGTTTCTGCTCTCCTCACAGGCCTGACTTGCACGCCACCCCTGGCTGCTTTCCCCACACTTCATAAATCTACAGGCGGCCAGACCTGCTGCACTAGCCAGGATGCCCTCCAGAGGTTCCCAGATAAAGCTGCCTGTGGGCATGGGACGGGCCGGGCGCTGGGCCCAGTTAGCACCTCTGCCCTGGCCCTGACCCAGCTGGGCCCTGACCTGGTGTCCCCAGCTCAGCCTGACTGAAGGCTCCCCTGTACATCTCTCAGGGGACATCCCCAGGCCAGCCGCCCAGCTGAGCTTCCTGCCTCTCCTCCCGACCTTCCTGACGCCCATCCATCCCGAAACCACAGCCACACAGACCGTCCCCAACACCCTTTTTATCATGTCACTCCCTGCTCGTGGCCTGGCAGTGGCTCCACAGTGCCTGTGGGAGAAAGTGCAAATGTCGTCCCCCAGAATTCCTGGCTGGACCAGCTATCCCCATGCAGCCCCTCCGCCCCCACTCAGGAGCTCTCTCTGAGGGGCTGGCTCCTGGCCCTTCCTCCTCCCACCTTCTCCTCTGCTGGAGTCCCCGGAGCCAATATTCGTGTGCCCAGAGTCGGGACACAGCTGCATCTCTGGGCGTGTCACACATTCTTGCTCAGCTAGGCAGACACAGGCCCGGTACGTGGCCGCCCACAAGGACCAAATACCTGTGTGCATTTTCCTTTCTTCCCTGGGCTTAGTCATGTATTAATAATCATACCAGCAAATAGGCAGTGTTTGTATTGGGCCTTAGAAGCACCTATTCACTTATTTCATCTTCTCACAAATCTGTTAGGAGAGGTTCTGCATCACCTTGGTTTACAGAAGAGTAACCAAGTACTGACATAAACACCCCAGGTCACGAGGCTCTTTGGGGGCCAAGTAAAGGTTCAAACCCAATGCTTCTACCTCCTCCTTGGAAACCCCTCCTCTAAGAGGCCTTCTCCAAGTCCAGGGAGAGGCCTCCCTCTCCATGGCCTGCTGTGCGTGCCTCCACTATCAAGAAGTCCGAGGTTCAGCCGAGGACACTGGGTCTGAGGAGGAGGAGGAGGCTGCGCTAGGGCTTTGACTTCTGTCTCCGGACCATAGCATCGCTGAAGGTAGGTTCTTGACTGTTGGGTTTTAGGGAGGGCTTCTCCTATCCTTCTCTAAAAAATCATGTCCTATTCTTTGTTTTAAAAAATGTACAAAGCAAGTAGAGAATGAATTCAGGGAAGGCATCTCAGGGCAGTGAAAGAGAATTTTCTGGCTTGCTGAGTGCGAACAAGGCCCTTTCCGTGCTCTGGGCCTGTTTTCTCCCAGGGACAGTTCTGGAAGCAGATTTCATGGTACCTGACACCACATTTGAGGACGCTCTAAAGTGAGAACATTTTTCTCTCTTTTCAGTTCTCCTCAATCCCCTGATTCCTCAAAGAGGATCTCCACAGGGGCTTCCGAAATGTTAATGTGCTGGTCTTCTTCAACTTAGAGTACTCGAGACAGTGGGCCTTAAACTCTGGAGCCCAGGTGCCTCACTCCACCTCTCTGAGGAACCCCTCTCTTTTGCCCTGGGTTTTAGAGATGCCCAGAACCTGCACACCGTAAGTAGGGATTATACATACCCCCAACATGTAGCCTCAATTACCATCTAGACGTGCAGGGCCCACGGCTCCCCACTGGGGTCCAGCTAACCACAGCACCCCTGAGCAGCCTTTGCCTGCCACCTGGGCCTGCCCTCCAGCCCCCATACCCTTCCTTTCTACAGGATTCCGGCAGAGAGAGCGCGGATCCAACAGCAGTCGGGATGTACAACCTGCCTACTGTGTCATATTTATAGCTACAGCTACCTTCTGTTTGTGTCCGGAGATAGGGGTGCTTTATTTATGGCAGGGATATGGACTTGTCTTCTACATTTACTTTTTACCTCAATAAATAGAAAAGTGAGTTATTTCCAGCCCAGCAGTGAGAACAGAGCTCACAGTGGTAGGTGTGGAGACCGACAACCGGGAACCACAGGACAAAAAGGTTTCTGAGTTTCTGCAAGCCGTGGCGCTCTTGTGTGGTTTGGGGATGTTCCTGGTATCTCTGTGGGTTCAAAGAGCTTCCCAGCTCCCTGCTCTCTGTCCTGGGATGGTACAGTGTGTTGGGTATCCCAGGGATGCCCCTAGGACTCCCTGTCATGATGGGATTCAGGCCCAGAACACAGGGTCCCAGCTGGACTGCCCTGGGCCAATACCTATTCTAATCAGAGTGCCAGGATTGGGGAGCAGACAGAGCTGGTGAAGGAGGGCTTGTGCCCCCATCCCAGCACCCTTTGGGCCTGAGGTAGAGATTTCGGGAAGGCCCCCTTCCCCACATCTGGAGCTCGTTACACCGGGAAGCCAGAGAGGCGCAGGATATAAATGGGTCCGGCAAGGGCTTAGATAAATACCGGGATGATAGATCCATAGCAGGTTATTGAGGGGAAGTGAAAGGATGTTCCAGGAAGATCCTTAACCTTGTCAAGCTCCCTGACAAACTGTCCCTGGGGGGCTGTCTACTCAGCAGCCTCATCTCCTGCATCTCCCCCACACACAGCCCAGCGTAGCCGAGGCAGACACCGCCCCTCCTGGAACTCCCAGCCTGCACCCGGGCCAGCCTGGCCTGCGATGCCCTCGCTTCCCTCTGACGTGTCTCTGGGAAGCTGTCCCTGACCACCCAGGCCGCGTGGGCCTGGGCCTCCGCTGTCAGGCGACCCAGAGCTCTGACCTGTGTTTCTTCCAGGAAAGCCCAGCAGAGGAGCCCATGTCTAGAACCCACATCAAAGGTATACCCCAAGACTCAGATGCATGCCAAGCATGGGACATATACTGATTCGTTCAGTCCACACAACAACAACCACACAAAGGCAGTGACAAGCAACCTCATTTCATCGAGAAGGAGCCTAAACTCGGGCAGGCCAAGTAGCTTGTCCAGGGCCACACAGTAGGGACAGAAACCCTGAGTTGCCCATCCCTAGATTCCCAGGCTTATGTTCTTCCACTGCTATGATGCCTTCCTTAGCAGCGGGAGATCGGAGAGGCGGTTAACAGGAAGGTGGAACAGGAAACTAAACATCAGCCTGAATTCAGTTCTGAGGCCCTTCTCAGAGTCTGCTGCAAAGTGAGTTTTAGTTTTGTGCTACAGCATTTTCCATCTACATGGCAACTTGATTTATTGTTTCTTTTTAATTTTTTTATGAATTTGGTCCAGAGTCTCACTATGCAGCTTGGACTTGTAGTGATCTTCCTGTTTTAGCCAGCTTCCATGAGAGGCCTGTTTCTCATCTTGGCAATGGGCTCAAGGAGTCTGTTTGTGCTTTGCTCCTGTAGGAGGGGATTCAGAAAAGACCTGAGCAGGCACATTTGCCACTTCTGGAAGTGGCAGAAGTGGCAGAAGGCTCACCTTGTCCCTAGTGTATTTCCTGACCACCTTGTCCCTAGTGTATTTCCTGACCACTGTCTTTGGCTTGGTGTGGCCCCACTATACCCACGAGGACAGAAAGTTCAGGCTAAACACCCTGAGGAAGGCTGCACTGTCGGCTGTGGCAAATCCAAAGGTCTGAGCCAAGGGAGCTCGTCTCCCAAGGCAGAGGCCGCAGAAGCTTCTGGTAGGACTCAGAGGTGAGCACTGCCCTGCAGACCCAGGACAGACAGAGTTCCCGCCTCCAGCTATAAGGAGACCCGGAAGGAAGTTGGCTCAGCCATGGCTAGAATACTGACTGGGCCTGCCTGTGCCAAGGCGGCTGAGGTAACAGGGATCCTATTTCGGTGTGACACTCCTGGGCAGGTGTGCACGCCTCCGTGTGCCTTCTGCCAGCCACCCATTAGACCCAGAGTGGAAAGCAGTCACCCATACATGGTAGGGACAGCTCCTGTCTGCCCTGGCAGCTCCGACTTGCTTGCTTGCTGTGTGACCTCTGTCAGGTCCAAGCACTCTGTGGACTTGGGCTGACAAATGGAGGGCCTAGACTGACCAGCATTCTTCAGGCAGGCACCTGTGCCACTGAGCTATCTCCCTGGCCCTTGACCAGTGTTCTCTAAACTGCTGTGACTTCTGTACTATCATCAGCATTTTAGCTGTTTCTAAGTCACCCTGTATATTACACTTTCCTTTTAAATTGACTCACCTATTTTTATTGAAATAAATTCATTCATCAAGGAAAACAAAACAAAACAAAACAAAACAAAACAGGTTACTGCCATAATTAGAAGAAACCCAGTACCAGTCCTACAATTGAAAACAGTTTGGATAGGTGGTTAAAAGCACCTGCTCGGGAGCCAGTTTTGCTTGGGTTCATAACCCTTGCTGTGGCACCATGTGACCTGGACAAGATATTTAGCTTCTCTGTACCTCGGCTCACTCCTCTGAGACAGGTACAAGTGTGCCTGCCCATGGGCTAAAACTGCAAGGAGGATGCAGTGAGGTCGTATTTGTCCAGCACTTGGAAAAGGCTGCCTCTGTGTTCTGTTAAAGAAAAGTGCACAAAGTGAACTATGTACGGTGAAAGCGAGAAGATGCCTTCGTGGGGTCTGAGCCTGAGATCCGCTTTCCCCCATTGAAAAGGGAGATTTGGGGCTGTCAGAGAGGTGTTAGAGACATGCTGGCAGAAAACAGACTTTCTCCTTGCGTAATCGGAAGGCGTGCAGGGAACTCTAGGCAGTGTGATTCAGCGTTATTTAATGCCATTTCCGTGTTCCCCTCGCGCCTGCTCTGCCCCACAGCCTGGTAAACACAGGCCTGGAGCACGTCTCAAGTCTGGCTCTGGTGACCCAGAACCCCAGGGGGAAAATGCAAGGCCACTGAAGGGTGCAAGCCCAGCTCCCACCCAACCTGGCTCCTCCTCCCAGCTCACTGGCTGGCACCCCTCCTGCTGCAGCCCCACTCACCCTCAGCTTTCTCTGTTAGCCCCACATAAACTCTCCTGCTCTGCATCTTTCCACAGAGAGGCAGTACACGGGAGACAGCACAGCCAGGGTTCTGGCCCTTAAATTCTACCTGCGCACCTGCGTGCTGCGTGACCTTGGGCAAGTCACATCCTGCTCTGCTCCACGTCTTGGTTGGCTCCATTAAAATATAGCTACCTGCCTTGGAGGGCAGCGGGGGTGGGGGAGCAGCCAGTGAGGTAAGGCAGGGTCAGGGCTTCCTGCAGCTCAGCACTCAGTCTGCACACGCTAGATGCACTAGGTTTTTTAATGAGGAATTTCAAATTTGCGGGGAGAGACTTCTGTCACATGACTCTTGAGTACAGTAATAGCAGCATCTGTGTGTCTCCTTTGTGTGTTCTTCTAGGTGTCCAAGAAGGTTGGGGCCAGCCTTCTCATCTCAGTGTCCTTGGTCCTCAGCCCCCAAGTCTGGGACCCAAAGGAGGCTGCCTTGCTAAACAAGGGTGTGAGCCCACCTACCATCCAACCTAGCCCCTCTTCCCTGCTTGGCCAGGGTCTAGGCAATTGTGTGGGCGGGGAGGAAGCAGGTTCTTTCCTCATGGCTTCAGCTTCCTTCCTCTTCCCCTGAGAGTGACCAAGGGGGACAACTTTCCTCCATGGGCACTGAGGTCATGCAGGACCTGGGACAGGAGGGGACCCAGCAATACCTCTGCCATCACTGTTGAACTGAGCACCATGGTTTCTGCTGCATGTTCCAGATGTGCCCAGCCCTGGCCTGGGCTAGGAGCAAGACTAGCGACAGTGAATTCTAGAAGAAACCCACCTCTGTTTCTCTTTTATCAAGGGAATCAAGAGGGACTGGTAACCAGCAAAGCTATGAAGGACAAGGGAATAAAAGACGCAGGCCCTGATGACAAAGCTCACAGACAATTCGTTTTAAATTCAGGAAACTTGGATCCAATGTACATGAAAAGAATAGCCAGGCAGCTCTTTCAGGTAAAGAAAAGAGAATTTGTGCATGAGCCTAATCAGAAAACTATGTTCGCTGAGAGCTTCCCAGCAGTCGAGATAAAAAGGAAAGCAAGCTGGGAGGTACAGGGATGGGTAATAAGAACCACAATAGTCATATTTTACTGAGTACCTCATCCCTACTAGGTATTACTAGCTTTTTGTTACATTAAGTGATCTGAGGAAAGAGATCAAATTACTTGTCCCATTTTGTGGACGAGAAGACCAAGGCAAGAAAGGATTAAGTAATTTGTTCAAGGGACAAGCCAGGATTTGAAGTAGGAAGTCTGGCTTTCGAGTCGCCCTGGTTGCTCACCACTACGCAGGGCTGCTATGCTCTTTGCCCGTGGCGCTCTACCGGCCTTGCACAACCCCTCCAGGTGGGCGTTATTGTCTCCAATGGCCAAATAGAGTCGCTGAGCCTAGAGATGAAGCGACTTGCCCAGATTTACACAGCGCATCAGTGGTAGCACGGGGCCGCCCAGCCCATTGTCCTGCGCCTATAGACGGGCTCGGCTCACAGCAGGCACGACAGGTTCCCAAGCTCATGCCACCAGGAGCAGGAAGCAAACAGGCTCATTCCCGAGGGACAAGACAGGGCAAAACCCAGTCCCCCAGCAGGCCTCCCCTGCTGGCAGTGATCCCGGATGACTGGGGGTCTGGCCACGCTGGGCTCAGGCCACATGTCACGCCAAGGTGTTTGCTCTGCCCCCCTGCATGGCTGAGTCACCGCTCTGCCCTCCGCTTCTTACCCCTGGCTGTGCCCAGCTGAGGCTTGGAGCATCTCAGGCCCCTGTCAGTTTTCCCTTCAAGGATGGCAAGGAGTCCCTGGTACGTCTGGTCAGGCTGAAATCTCCAGACTCAACGCTGACCTTGAGCGAAACACTTCTCCACCTGGGACAATGTCAGAAACTAATAATCTCATTCAGCGAAAGTACTCAGCATAGTGCCTTTGGCACACAGCAAGTGCTTAGTATATTTTAGCCATGATTAGTACCATTAACCTGGCCTGGACCTATCTGCGGTTCATGGCTGTTCTGACCAGAACAGGCAGACACAGCCTTTGTGGCTCAGACTCCAAGTCTGGTCTCGTGACAGGTCTGGATCACAGGCAGTCCCACTGACCCTGTCTGTCTCAGAGTGGGTCTGAGAAGCCGAGGGGTTTACACCCCAGGGTTGCTGTAGATGTGTGTATGAGACGCAACATGAAGTATGTGAATTCGGCCTCCAACCCAGCCGGGCTGAGTTTCACATCCTCCCTCCTGGCAAGGAAGATCATGGAGAAAACTCCTGATCCAACTTCCCTTATGAAAGGATGGGGCGAGCCCTCATGTACATGAGGAGGTCTGGATATCAGAGTGTATCCAGAGGCCTCACACAGCGTCCCTGGGTGGCCAGTCACAGAAGCCTTTGCCAAAGGCCAGTTGCACCATCTCTTCTCTCCCTTATAGAAGACTCTGGCCTGGGTTTCCATAACTCTAAGGATGAGGAAATACAGTGTGGGCCCGAGCTCAGGCAAAGAGCCACCCCCTGCACTATCTCTGTGTTAGCCCTCTCAGGGTCCTTCCAATATCCAGACATGAGACAGGCATCTGCTGGGCCTTTGCCTGGCCATTCGCCCTTCTCCAGCCAGGCCAGTTGCATTCATCTCTCTCAGTGTCACCACCTTCCTGTGACAGGCAGGAGTCCTCCCTGCCTCCTGCCAAAGACCGGGTCTCCCTTATAACCTGCTCTGGAGTAGCTGTCAGAGATGCAGCTGTCCCATGTCTAAGAGGCTCTCTGATGACTGCTGTCACCACGTTCTGGGGTCCCTGAAGCTCAGTGGTCCATGCTATCCCCTTGGCCCTTGCTTAGCACCAGCTTAGACCAGGTGCTCAGTGGTTGCTGGATTTTGACAAGAACAGAAGAACCATTTTTCCCCAGCTTGAGGACTTTCTCACCAAGTCTTGGTGGTACACAGAGAAGTCACCAGTCTCACCAGGCTATGGCCACATGTGAACAGGCTGAGGAGACAGGCTTTGGAAGATAAGCTGGGGACAGTCAGAGAAAGCAGAAGGGAGCCTGTACACTCACCAGCCACGTCTGGGCTGACACCAGGCCCCTCCTGGCCTCACCGCTGCTGATAGTCCTAGGACCCTAGGCCCAGCCAGATCCCCTACTTGGTCCCTCACATAGACCATCATAGTCTCAGTACAGGGGCTGGGGAGATGGCTCAGGGGCACAAGTACCTGCCTGACAAGATCCTGAGGTCCTGAGTTCGATCCCCAGTTTCAGAGAAAAAAAAATCTCAGTATAATGTCCCAACTCCTGTGGCATGTGGATCACTCACCCCACTCAGACATGGAGGAAACTGAGGCTCAGAGATGAAGTCTTGTATCCAAAGTTACACTATTAGCTAATGGGAGGGGATGTGGTTTGCAGTCATTTTTTTTTTTAATCTTTTTGAGGCAGGGTCTCTCGATATGCAGTTCAGGCTAGCCTTGAGCTCACTTTTATAGCTTTGTAGCTGGTCTCGAACTCACACCAATCTTCCTGCCTCAGCCTCCCGAGTGCTGGGATTCCAGGTGTGCCCCACCACAGCCGGCTCTGCAGTCATTTTTTAATTGAGCTATAACTTACATATACCTTAATGTATACGTTAGCTGCATATATCACGATACAGCTTCATACATTCCTCAAATGTGCATACACATACTCAGGTAAGGACCATCCAGAAAGTTCTTCACATCCCTTTTTCTTCTATTGATATTCCTTCCTCTTCACCTGCAATTGCTTTCCTGACTAATTGCCATTGACTTGTTTTGGCTGTTTTTGAAGTCCCTATAAAGGAAACGCCACAGAGCAAAATCTCTGGTGTGTGGCCTCTTTTTTGTTGGCATAATGACCTTGAGATTTACCCATGATACTGTGTGTTAACAGCAGTTTGCTCTTTATTATTACTGTCTGGTATTCTGCCATGCAAACACAATACATCTCCCCATTCTTCATTGATGGACATTTGGGCTGTTGGCTGTTGTAGGCAATTACAAGCAAAGCTACTTGGAACGTTCCAGCCCAGTCCCTGTCTTTGGTGATCACGTGTATGTAATCCCATTAGACCTGTCCTATACAGGGTGTGGACTTACAGGGCTATGGGGTGGGTGTATGTTTAGTTTCAAGAGAAATAGCAGAAAGATTTTTCAGAGGAATAAAAATGACTGATTGTATTCACACCCTTGTCTTCATTTGATTTTTAGGGGAATCATGATTTTATTATCATGGTTTTATTATTTTAGATAGGATGACTCACTTTGCTACTAATAAAAGGTGATCTGATACATTTTAATACTACTGAGTGATTTCCATTAGAAACAATTTCACGAATCAATTATAAACCCTTGGTCAGAACTCCTGTGTTGCAATGTAAGTGTTCAGATAAGCTCAGCTCTATAACCTGCTGCCTTGGATACCAGGTCAGGCTTCTACCTCAGAGCCTGGGGGTGCCATCCTGAAGCAGATGACATCATTATCTGTTGAGGTGGTGAAGCAGGCCTCATATGGCCGAGTAGCATCCTCAGAGTTTCAGGGGCACCATTTTCCTTAAGCTTCCCAGGTGCATTGTGGAGCAGTCAATGGTAATCTGATTTTACAGAGGGGAAATTGAGGCTCGGCACAAGGTGAAGCACCTCAGGTTGGGCCCCCCCCAAATAAGCTGACACTGGCAAGAGGATATAAGGGAGGGTGTCGGGGGGCCCAGGGTTGATGTGATCACTCATAACCAATACATTCCTAAGTGTCCCATGCCTAGCAGAGTCAGCACTTAACAAAAGCCTCTTGGTAGCTGAGTGGCTGGATGAATGTTGCTAAGTCATGGATGTCACAGTACGAATGAAACAAGGAATCCTGGGTAAACTGGGGGCTGAATTTCTCTGCCTAGAAAGACAATAAGCTGAGCTTATCTGAACACTTACATTGCAACACAGGAGTTCTGACCAAGGGTTTATAATTGATTCGTGAAATTGTTTCTAATGGAAATCACTCAGTAGTATTAAAATGTATCAAATTTCTCTCCCGGGTGAGGCCGAGGAGCTGAGACATTGGGTAGCCCTTCAGCTCCCCTTTTTGTCCCCCATTTTCCACCAAAAGTCTTGCCATTTCTCCCAGCTGGTGCTAGACCCACCCTGAATGAAGAAAGAGTTATCTGTCTCCAGGCTAGCTCTTGCTGGACAAGCGCTCCTACATTAGCCAGGGAAGCCCTGGTGGAAGCGAGCAAGGCTTAACCACACCAGGGACCCAGAACTTCAAAGAGTCAATGCCACCCCTGGGCTCATAAAGGACAGCAAGAGGACACTGATAGACCCTAGCAGCAGGCACAGGGCCTGGCTCTGGCTTGGATCCTGCTACTCACACCTAGGGCACCCTGGACATGTTCTTCTGAGCATTCATTTCCCTGCCTGTATGTGGGGCACTGATTAGGAGCTTGGGAAGGCTGCAACGGGCTCAGGTCCTGCCTCCTCACTTCCTGGCTGGGCAGGTAACTGAGCCACGCTGAGCCTCAGCTTTCTTGTCTCTGAAGCAAAGAGGGAAACAGACAGGAGGCAGGCGACCCTATGCATAGCCAGCTCTGCCAGCTCTTACAGGAGAGCCATTCTCCTAGCTGTTGTTTTTGTGCTTGCCTGTAAGAGAAAACCAAGCTGCTGAAGCAAATGTGCCCTGCCTTCCCTGGCCCTTTCAGCCGCATTCCAAATCTCCCAACAGGAGCACAGATGGCCCACTTGTCCATCCACTCACCCAGCAAGTGGTTAAGTGCCTACTATGTGCCAGGAGGTACTCCAAGTGTCAGGTGGTGAGCCCAACCAGGCACCTCAAGGGGACCTCTTATCTCCCGTGGAGAGACAGGAGGGCTGGGGATTTAGATAAGAAGGAGACCGAGGGGGGGGGCAGGGCTGGGGGAGGGGAGGCAGAGGCTCCAGGAAGGCGGGCTGCAAGAGTCTGACTTAGAAGGAGGATAATAAAGTGGAGGGATGGAATCTCCAATGAGGTAGGGACACAGGTCCTGGTAGCCCTGTGGAGGAAGGTGGGGTGCTCAGACGGAATCCAAGGAAATGGGCCTCGGAACCCAACTCTGGCCTCGCTGCCTGCTATTAGCTGCATGAACAGACCTGCACAGTGCCTTCCCAGTCCGCAGAATAAGGCCGCTGGTGCTGGCCTGGAGGAGCCGGGGGGGGGGGGGGGGACGTGTCCCCTCTACTACCTGAGGGGAGAGTAGGGATCTTGCAGCAGAAGGGAATAGGGTATACCATCTACCCCAGTCCCCCACTCATTCCTCAGAAGCCACGTTGAGAGCCTGATTCATCCTGTCCCCTGACCAGGAAGAGGTCCTGCTCCATGCCCCACTCTGCTGATGATCAAAACAAGGCTCAGGGAGCTAGAGACACTAGCCCAAGGCCACTCGCGAGAGGAGAGGTGGTGGAGCCTACCCAGCCCCAGCCTTGGAGATGGGGCCTTCTCGGGCTGCCAGAGGATGGGCCCTGAAGGAGCAGGATGTGGGAAGAGCATCAGGTGGGGCAATGGCGCAGCCAGGGCCCAAGGGAGGGAAGGGTGCCCTTCAGGTAATGACCACTCACTCAGGGCGTAAGGCACAAGGTCATAGGACTCAGTGGAACATGGTGTGCAGGGGTGCTGAGAAGGTGTTTTAGCTCTGACAGTGACAGCAAAGGCTCGGGAGCATTCTTGCTCAGCTCTGGTGCCACAAGTCTGGCCTTCCATGCCTTATGGGGCACTGTGACCATGGGGCTGCAAGTAGTATCCCATGGGCCAAAGCCTGGGCCCACCAGCATCCTGTGATGGGCTCACAGCCCCAGAGAAGGAAAACTGCCAGCCCTAAAGCAACCAGAAACCTCATTAAAACAATACAGGCAATTAGACCATCACACGACTACCCAAAGAACGACACCCCTGAGGGCAAAGGGCCTGGCTGCATTGGTACCATTAAGAAAGATCTCAGGGTCACTGGGGACCTCGAGCTGAGCACAGGGAAACAGCTAGAGGCTCACGCAAATCATCTGGGCCCGAAGCTTCAAAAACGGGGTTTATTTAGATAATCCCTCGCCAGGCCTCCCTGCCTCAGCGCCTGGTTTCTCTAAGGATTTATTTTGTGAAAATGTCTCTCTCAACAAGTAAGTTATCCTCTCCTGAGCCGACTAGGGGATTCTTCTGTGTTCAAAACCACAAGCCCTGGGCAGCCCTCCTGCAGCCCAGCACAACTTTCTGCAGCGTCAGGTTATGAATCACTCAACAAATCGGAGATGCATCCAGGCCGGCTAGGCTGGGGGAGGGGAGCTCCTCCTGCTGGGCGGGGTGGGCCCTGTCTCTTGCGTGGGACAGCAGAACTGCACAGGGCCTTTCTGCAGGCAGCTCCTTGAGGCCTTGGAAGAACCTGCAAGCCAGGTCCTGTTAAGTGAATTCAAAGACATGCTCAGGGAAGGGACAGCGGGGAGCAATACTAAGGGTGGCAGAGCAAAGAGCAGCCGCTGAAGCCCTGAGTATGCCTCTCAAGGCCAGCAGAGCCCTGAGAGCATGGCTGCTCCCTGCTGAGGTCATAGCAGTGCCAGCCCCAGTGGGCAAAACCCCAGGACCCCAGGCCTGATCCTTGGAGGACTGGGGGGACAACCTGGAGACACCTTCCATAGGGGCTGAGGAATGTCCCTCCTCTCCGTTGATGCCAACCTCAAGGCTTGCTTTAAGTCTCACTTCCCCAGAATTCTCTGCAGCAGAGCACCGACACACACACAGTAGGTCCTTAGCCACAAACAACTGCTGAATGCAAGGAAAGAATAAAATGGCTCTGGTAGTGCTACAGTCCCTGAACGGCCACTGCGGGAGTGACTTATGGAATGAACGCACAGATGGGAGACTGCAGTGTGGACCCAGGACAGGAAGGGCATAGAATTCATGGTGATTCGAATCCTGGTCCTGCCATTTCTTGGTTAGAAGCCTCCTGGGAATTCACTTTGCTTCTGTGAAACTTGGTCTTCTCATCTGCAGCATGGAGTAGGGGAGGACCCAGCATGAGTGGTGGGCAGGAAGCTCCCGTGAGAGCAGGTATGAGGACGCAGTACCTCGAAATGCGCACGCTCGGAGATGGCATCACTACTTGGGACCATGGCTGTACCTGGCAGTGACAGAAGGTTTGTGGACCGAGAACCCATGAGGTCTCCTGGTTTTGCGGAGGCCATTAGTACAGAGAGCCAGACATATTCAAGAATAAGAAAAGAACAAAAGAAATAGAGGAAGGAAAATGAATACCAGGCTCCAGCCTCCTCCTTTCAGGCTCAGCCTGGCTTTAGGCTCATCGGAACAGCCTGTGCGTTATGATAATTGCCTCCCACTTCCAAGGTCTTGGGGGGGGTGTCACGCTGAGTTGTAAAAGTCTCTAGGAAAGAGGAGGAAGTTATTTTTAAGGGTAGACAGTGTATTCATCCATCCTTTCATTCATAAAACATCAGCTAGAGAGCCTGGGGTAAGAGACCCTCACTAAGGTCTAGGACCTGGGATGAAGATAAGTTTTCGTATTCTTCCCAGAGTAATGGAAGAAGCCAGTGTGGATGAAATTAGCCATGCCTTGGTATTATAAAGCCATCTCTATAAGAGAGATGGGTAAAGAGGCAAGTGCAAGCACAGAACAAGATACACAAGGGATAAATATTTGAGGTGGGTCTTGAAGGATGCGTAGGAGTTTGCTAGACAAAACTGAGACAGAGAGTATTCATTCTGGGCAGTATCTGAGGCTGAATGAAGAACTGGGAGCAAGAGAATTTATGACATGCATGTATGAAGCGCAGAGTTTGTGGATGAGGATCACAAGGACAGCAAAGAAGCCATCAGGGGCCAGTCGCAGAATAGCTGGACCTTGACCTTGCTGTTTCAGACAACAAGGAGCCTAATGAGCAGGATATAAATGTGGTCTGAGCTTCAGTTTTAAAGACCAAATGGTGATGCTCCGTGGGGCCCACCAGTCACTGAGAGGGTCTAGGAGGGGAAGGGTGAGACCCTGAGGTCACATGTCGGATGTAGGGATGGGGTGAGGGGGCAGGGAGTTGTAGACATGGCAGGGGGGGTGTGAGAGGGTAAGTCTGGCTCAGGAGTCTGAGATCCAGAAGGCCCCGAATGAGTGGCCCAGTGTCTTTTGTCAGCCGGATGGCTGGAGTCAGACACCTGGAGGCCTCTCGGGAGAGCCCCAAGTTCCCTTGCACACAACCACTGCCAAGGCGGCCCCTGAGATTTCCAAACCCATCAGCTACCCCGAGGTTCTCCTCCTCCTCCAGCTCTGATGGGGGCTGTGGAGGGAGGAGGAGGCAGGCTGAGTCCTGTGTCTCTATGGCTGGAAGTTCCATTATCCTCTGAGGCCGTGTGACCCCCTGCCGCCACCCCACAGTCCTGGGAAGAAAGGCTCCTCTCTGACAAGAAAGCCCCATTCCAGGCTGGGCCCGGGGTCTGGGCAATGCCTTTATGCACAGTGACCCTGCTACAGTGTCAGCCCCACAACGAGCTGAGCTGCAGCGGCCGCCCCCTTCCTGAAGGGCCAGAGCCAGGCTGGGAAGGGGCCTCCTCCTCCTAGGGTCCATGGGAACCAGACTGAAGCTCCCCAACTTCTTCCCACCCACCCCAAGGAAACCCCTTGGGTTGATGAGATCAAGGTGGCCTGTGACATGGGTGACAGTCACACAGAGCCCCTGTTGCCACACTGGATGCCGGGGAGCAGAAGATTCTTTGTCTGGCTTCCAGAATTTTCTGAGAGGAAAGTAGAAAAGGAGAGGGTTTTGAGTTTCTGGGGTAGGCCCGGGTCTCACTCCCCGTACTAGCCAAGCAAGAGGGGTTTCCTTGTCCTCTGGTTCTCCCCCACCCCAGACCAGCCTGCTCCATCTCCCTCCAGGTGCAGCCTCGCCTGACCCCACTCAGCGGGCTGCATTGTTTCACCACTCGCCTCCATGACAGCAACCACCATGGCCAACGACCAGGATCGCTGGGTTTGGTTGTGCTTTGTGTCTGATGCTGGTGATAGAACTCAGAGCCTTGCACAAACAAAGCATGTACTCTACTGCTGAGCCACACCCCTGGCCCAACTGCCACAACCTTTATGAGCACTTCTTTTGTTTCAGGCACAGTGCCTCTCACCTCTGTGCACTGCACTGTCACTCTCGTGGAACTGAGGGAACCGAAACTCAGCCCGGAAAGTAGCCTATTGGAGGTCAGAGTGCAGGAACGTGGCTGAGCTAGGATCTGAACCCAGGTCCATGAGAGCCCACACACTTACTCTTACCCTTACATAAGACCCCAGGGCTGCTTTGCTAATATGATGCCAAGAGGCAGAGGCTCTGACTGGAGTCCAGGGACCTCCTCAGCACCCAGACCTCTGCCTCAACCCCACCCTGTGAGAGCTTTGTTTGTGAAGAGCCTTGAGTGCCGGGCAAACTCAGCAGACTGGCCGGGGCTGAGAGGGAAAGTTTCAGGGGAGAAAAACTCCCATAATTTAAGCCACATGACTCTAGCTTAAATTGCAGATTTTCCATCGTACAGAGCTGAGTGAGCGGCTCAAATCACCCCCCTGAGGAGAGGGCAGGATCTGCCCTGCTGCAAATTCCCAATGAGCCACAAACTTTGTTCTCAGCTCCCGTAACTCACCAGGCTCTCAGGCCTGGGGTGAGCCTGCACCTCTTTTCCACAAGGGAACCTTAACCATAGGTGCTGGACTCCCCCAGAGGCCCAGATTCTGGATAAAGCTTGGGCAGCTGCTCCAGCTCTGTGCCTCCAGGCCAGCAGGCACAGCTCTGGAGTTGGGCAGGGCTGCTTCCATTCGCTGCTGAGGGTCTCAGTGAGCGCCCTCCTCTCTCAGCCTCAGCCTCCCAACTCTGCAAGGGTTCCCTGCCTGGTATAAAGCAGGTGCTCCGCAAAATTATGTAACCAACAGCACAGAGCAATAGGATAGGGGCTTTTAAAATATGTGAGTTCCCTAAAACCCTCTTGAAAAGCGTGTGTGTGTATGTGTGTGTGTGCGCATGTGCAGGCATGCATGTGTGTGTGTGTGTGTGTTCAGTTTTGGCAGCTTCTCAAGGCTCTTCATGGCCCAAAAGAAGTAAAAAATCAACAGCAAAGGAACATCCCGCTCTCTTCCATTAGACACATTTGGAGGCCTTGGTTCCTCCCCCTGGGAATGGAAGTGGCCTGCCTCCTGAGGATGCTTTGAGGCTCAGTGGAGACCATGACAGGGTCCCTGACAGGGTGTCCAGAGTGGAGGCGGAGGAGGATTTATTTTTCTAATGAAGCAGCCTCAGGACCAAGGGCCTGCAGTTGGGGCTGCAGAGAGGCCCCGCCCATCCCAGGCTGGCCTCTTGGGGGGGGGGGAGCTCAGGAGCTCCTGATGGCGGAGGCCTCTTGACCCTGCTTTTATTTTTGGAGACCAGGAGGCCAAGAATCTAGAGTGCTGAGGTCACCTCCCGGGTCTGTCCCCAGCAAGTCATTCTACCCGATAGAGCTGAGAAGTGTGTGGACTTTTGATGTCAGCAGATACTGGGGTTCAAACTCTGGCTCTGCCACTGCTGGGGTGTGTGACCTTGGGCAAGCTACATACAGAACCTCTCAGAGTCAGATTTTCTGCCTCTGAAACGGATATAGTAACCATCCCACCTTGAAGTGGGAGCTTCCATCAGGTCATGGATTTGGTCAAAATGAGATCTGTCTGTCTGTCTGTCTATCTATCTATCTATCTATCTATCTATCTATCTATCTATCTATCTATCTATCTTACCTGACTAAGACTGTCAGCCTACTTTGTAAGGCCTGATCTTTAAAATTCATTGTTTTTTTTTTTTACTGGGAATTGAACTCAGGACCTTGTGTTTTCTAGGCTCTGAGCTCTCTTTCCAGCCCTTCATTTTTTTTCTAACATGTGCACTATTAAAGTATACCTGAAGCAAAGGGCCTGATCAGAAAGGGGCGGAAGTGGGCAGAGAGAACTTGGATGGTTCTGAGGTCAAGCTCAGGGTAAGACCCCTTGAGCCTCAGTTTCTGCATCTGTGTAATGGGTCTCATTTTGCACCACATTCAACCCAGGCTGGGTAAGTTTGGGTGAGTAACTTAGTGTCAGACCTGGGGCTAGGTGTTCCCGGTAAGAGGCAGACAGATAATCTTACTGCCAAGCAGTAGGTCATGGTGTCATCCCCAGGGTGGCAGAAGAAACAAGTAAGATAGTGAACATAAACATCTCAGCAAAAGACCTGCCCGTGAGCCACCTGCCATTCCAGGTCTCCAAAAGGTTCCCCATGCAAATCAAAAAGGGGGGAGGGTCCAACTAGACATTTACCTACTAGGCAAATAGTCCCTCTAAGCAAAATCATAAGAGGCAGCTTTGCTCTGTGTGTGTGTGTACACGCGCGCACACGCGTATGTGTATGTGTATGTGTATGTATGTGCATATGTACACAGGGAGGGGGCGGAATGAAAGGAGGTCATATGGAAATGAACTATTTTTATTTCAACAAGGCATTTTAAAAAATACCCTTAATCATATGAAGATGGGAGAGAGGTTTTCTTAAAAAAAATAGCAAGAACCATTCAAGCCACCCCCTGGCCCTGGCGCTCTTCCCCGCACCCACCCCATTCCAGGCATCGCCCACCACCTTCTCAGCCCCTCACCTTTCCCAGGCCCCTGCACAGCTCCTGGCGCTCGCTCCTGGGAGGCAGCTGGCCCACACATCTGGGCAAAAGGGAGCCAGATTTGCCGAGCCCCACCCTCGGCGCTCTTTCCAAGAGGGCTCTGGTTTCCTCCGCGCAGGCCTGGGAGGCAGAGCCTTTTCTGATCCTCAGTGTGGGGACACAGGCAGCCCACCAGCTCCAGGGCCCAGAGCTGATATGTCACCAGCCTGAGGCCACTCAGCCAATGGGCTGTTGGCAGCGTGTGTGGCCCTGGAGCAGAGTCCCCTTCTGGAGGCTCTGCAAATCCTGAGGCTGAAGTGGGGCAGCCCTAGCTCTGCACAAATCCAGAATTAGGCCGACTCCCCCTGGGTGTAGACAGAAGATGGGGCACCGAGCACAGGAGGGGTCCCTCACAAGAGCTTCTGCCTTCTGCACAGTGGTCACTGACTCATCTCCTACGCACGGAGAAACTGGAGGTCAGAGAGCTGAAGTCACTGGTACCCAGCCACACCCTGAAAGAGCAGGCCCTGGACTAGAACTTGCTGCAAAGCCCCTTGGACAGCTGTCTTCCAAGGCAGACCCCAGACCCGGAGAGGGGAAAGGCCGTGTGCAAAGTCACCCATGTGTCCATCCCACGATGCCTTCCCTGCCCTCTGCCCTCCTCTCCAGCCAGGATGGTCCAGCATGTGAGGCCGCCAGGAGATGAAACTGTCAGTACATGAGTAATTACTAGAAATCAGAAGCTGGGCGCATCCACATCAGAAACACCAGCACAGCTAGGCTTAGCAGAAATACAGGGAGGAGCCCCTGCCCTTACCACACCGTGGGAACCAAGCCGGGAGCAAAACCAGGGCCATCACAGACAGGTCCCACTGCCAGCCCAGGCCTTATTCCCTGCTAACCCCACCCAGCCTCGCAACACACACACACACACACACACACACACACACACACACACACACACACACATCTGTTTCCTTGTGTCAGTTAGAGCAGCACTTAGAAACCCAAGTCAGATCCTGCAACCTCTTCCTCCTCCTCCTCCTCCTCCTCCTCCTCCTCCTCCTCCTCCTCCTCATGCCCTCCACTCAAGCTCCTATCACTCAAGTGACAGCCAGTGTCCTGCCAGCCCCCTCTTGTCCCCAACCTCTGCCCTAGCCTCTGTCCCACCCTGTCCTCACCTTCCTGGTCCAGCCTCCCGCACAATGCTGCCACGGGGCTCCTGCCTAGACTGTTCCTTCTGCTGTAGCCTCCTCCCCAGCATCCACAGGCTCCCTCCCTGCTCACACAGTGCTCTGCTCAGACATGGGTCCTCTCCCTTAGAAAGGCCTTTTCAGGCCCTCTTCTGAGCGGGCCCTACCCCCTTCCTCTGTGCAGTTTTTTTCTCTCCTTTGCCCACCTGCTCGCTGGATGCCTGTCACCCACCTTGCCCTGAGAAGGACAGCTCAGAGGGGCAGGACCAGGAGGAGTTATAGCTGGCTCTTATAACTTGCCCCCTGTAACCACACAGCTGGCCAGAGGCTATACCATGTAGAGACATCCAGAGGCTAGCAAGTTGGGTCTCTCTATCTGAGTGTCATTGAGCAGCAGGAGACAGGCCCCTGGGCTTGGCGTCCTCTGAATATGTGCCTGTCCCCACTTATTAGTTGTGCAGCCCAACAAGGACTGGGAGCTTCAGAGTCCTGGATGCTTCCTCCATGCATCTGAGAGAACAATCCCCAGGCCCCTCCTCCAGGGGCTGAGCTTGGCGGCGTGTGAGCTCTGAAGGCAAGACCCGGGCTGCCTTCTTTACCTCAGATCCCACACCCCCTCCCTGGGCTCTGGCCATGTGCCAAGCCCCTGCAGACTTCAATACCAGGCTGTTCAATTAGAGGGAGATGACGGATGTCACAGCACTCTGCCAACTGTCACCCAGAAGAACACACAGGAGCGTACCCTCCTTTCACTTCGCTGAGAACTGTGCATTGCCCCATTCATTCCCCAGTCGACACATATTAATTGAGCACCTATTATGGGCCAGCCGTGATGCCTGGCCTGGGGAATCTGGTGGGGAAGCAACGCAACGGTGGTCCCTGCCTTTGTGGAGTGTATAGTAAGTATGATGGGAAGGAGAGAGAGAGCTGATCAGAGAAACACACTAATTATTTTTAAATTGTAAGGTAGACAAATGCTGTAATAGAGCTATTCCTGGAGCAGTGTGGGGCTGGGGGTGGAGGATGGGTGAGAGTATTCCAGGGGGTGAGAGAACAGCACTCTAATGGAGAAATCCATCCGTGCAAAGGCCCTGGGGTGGGAAGGAGGTGGGAGACAGTGAGAGTCGGACAGGCCAGAGTGGCTGGATTTGTCAGGGTGAGGTGAGTGGTGGAGAAACAGCTGGCATGGACAGTGGTGGTGAGAGGCTGCACCATCTTTGGGTCAGGGGAAGGCGGGTCTTTATCCCCCCAGCTATAGGAAGCCACGGACATGGCTTAGAGGTAACCTAACTGGATTCAAAATCTACTCCTGGGCCCAGTTCCCCTAATCTAGGTCTGTGTGTCTGCCCCCAGTGGCCATGGTGCACACGGTCAGGTTCAAGTCCCTCAAAGTGAGACTAGGCAAGGATGCTCACCACGGTCAGACTGAGCACCCCGGAGCCGCGTGGGCACCTACTGGCTGAGGTCCGCTCCACAGCTCCGTCATCACAGAGAATTAAATCCAACCCGGCTTTCAGGCACCTTGGTGCGGCTCCCCCTGAGATCCTAACCGGGAGGCATTACCCTGAGCGAGCAGATTATCAGGATGTGTAATTTCTGGAATAAACACAGCTGTGTTTGTTTCTCTGTGCTGCGCTGCAGACAGAACAGCAGTCTGGCCTGCCGTGTGCAGCTGGAACCCCGCACCTTGGGATGGACCAAGGGAGCGGAAAAGACGCCCCTGGCGACAGCTGCTGGGCTCTCATCTGGGCCAGAAAGTCTGCCTGGAGGTGACTGGCAAGGCTGCAGGAAGAAGGGGAGTGGAGCCTCCAAGTCTCCCTGAGGGTGCAGGGAGGTCACAAGCAGGACAACAGGCCTTAGGGGTCAGCTGTGGGAAGGTCCCCTTCAGGTACAGACTTGGTGGGTACAGCCTGAGA
Source organism: Myocastor coypus (assembly GCA_004027025.1). Lineage (NCBI taxonomy): Eukaryota > Metazoa > Chordata > Mammalia > Rodentia > Myocastoridae > Myocastor > Myocastor coypus. Next base: position 28,917 of record PVJA010002890.1, on the reverse strand, counting down.
AGGTCAAGCTTGCACCTAGAGCTTTCTAGATAGGAAACTGAGGCCCCAGGAAGAGAGCTGGGTGAAGAATGCAACGGTTGCTGGCCATCCAGACCATGCTGGCTGGTGCTCCGCCATGGACCAGGTCCCAGTGGAGTAGCCTCACAGCGCACAGGATCACATGGAACTCAGTCCCAGGCCCATGGCCCAGCCTCCAGGGGCACAGGCAAATCACAGGCAACCTGGCTGTGGCTGTTTCCTTTCTTGGAAAGTGTTTTGAGGCTTGAGCAGAATTTTGCAGGCATGGAGTGTGGAGCACATAGAAAAGAACTCCTCGTTCATTCATTCAGGAGTTGTTTATTGGACCCTTGCTATGTCCCTGGCACCAAGGATATTTGCATACAAGAGACAAGTCCCTGCCTCAGAAAAATGATGACTAAATTACGTTTTCTGTTTATTAGTATGAGGATGCCCCTTTTACAGCATGATACACTGAGGTTCATAGTGGTTAAGTAAATTTTTAAATGACCACAATTTGCTTTCAACCCACTTCACTTTCAAAAAGGGCTAGAGGAAGATGTTAAATAACAGATCCACAAATAGGGAGCCATCAACTTTATAGATCTTGAGCCCCTTAGAAAGGATGGTAGTAGTGGCCATGGATCCAGGCCCAATCCTCCTGCTGGCTTCATATGACCTCAGATTCCAGTTTCTTTCAGGGCCTCAGTTTCCTCACCTGTCTAGCTTTGCCATTTTGCATGTGCCTTCTAGGGTGCTGTGTGGATTGTCTGGGTTCTATGGATGAACTGAGCTTGAGGATCTTTTCCTGCACCTTGGAGTGATACCACAGGAAGTGATGAGGTCCCGAGGAGCTGCCTGGGAGCTGGGTGCCTTCAGTGTGGAGATGGGAGGCAGGCAGCTGCCTGGCCCTGACTCGTTCTCTCTGTCACAGTCTCTACTATCTGGACCAGCCTGGGCCTCTCCTGCTGTCAGAGTAACAGCAGGGCAGGAGTAGCCACACGCCCCAGGCCCCAGCCTGCCTTCCTTTGGACCCCTCTGCTATGCTCATGGCCAAGGCCAGCTTCCTGCTCTGCTTTTCTTTCAGTGCTTCCTCCTGCTTCTGGAAGCAACTGAGGCTCATGACCCAGGTTCTCTCTCTACCTGACTTCAACCCCTCTGCCCATTTATCGCCCATCTCCCTCTTTCCCACACTTTCATTCACCGTGGCATCTATAAACCAGCTCCCCCCCAGCCCCTGCGCCTGCCTTCCTTCTGGCTGTTCCCTCTGCAGAGGGTGTCCTTCATTCAAACATGCCCTTCCTGACAGCGCACGCTGGGAGACACTTTCCCCTCTGCATGCAACACATTCCATCTCGTCACAAGTATGTACAGCAGGCTGAGGGTCCCTCACCCTAAATGCTTGGGACCCAAAGTGATTTAGATTTCAGGTTTTTAAAAATCTAGAATATTTGCTTATACATAATGAACCATCATGGAAAGGGGACCCCAGTACAAACATGAATTCACTAATATTTCATACACATCTTACACACATGGCCTAAAGGTAATTTCACATAGCGTTTTTCAGTGCACCTGTAATTTGACCATAACCCACTGCAGAGGTCAAGCCTGGAATTTTCCACTATGGCATCACTTTGATGCTCCAAAAATTTCAGATTTTGAAGCATATCAGATTTCAGATTTTTCAGATTAGAAACACTCAACCTATATTAGAATGTGACCTTGGATTACTGAACATCTCTAAACCTGCAGTTTTAAAAATCTGCAGTTAATAACTCTGCTCAGGGTGCTGAGGACTGTAAGCAGCAACGAGTGGGGGACACACTGAGTGGAAGGCTTCTATGGTGATGGTGGTGACAGAAGGGGGAAAGGAGGAGAGAAAGAAGGAGAAGGGGGAAAGGAAGAAGACGTGAAAAAAGGAAGAGGCTTTGCCCACTGCCTCTTCTGGGATGTAGCTGACATCATGATGTCAATTCTGTTTGATTCTGTGTCCCCTAGTATCACAGATGCTTTTAACAGTGAGCTGACTGGATGGATGGATGGATGGATGGATGGATGGATGGAGGACAGATGAGTGGATGAAAGAGAGTAGGGTTAGAGGAAGGAAGGGCTTATGGACAGATGGATACAAAGTGTCTAGAGGAGCCTTAGTGCACTGATCCAAGGCCTAGCAGCACAGCATCCCACAGGCAGAACAGGCTTCTGGGAGCAGATGCCAAATCTGTCTCCTGATGCCGCATCCCCTTCTGGCTCCAAGCTCCCATGTTCCTGGCCAGCATCTGTCTGTGCTCAAAGTGGAGGGAGTGGCAGCTCAGGGCAGCTGAGGCCCAGGGGAATCCAACTCTTCCCCCACCTCTCATCAGCTCTGAGATCACCGGCCTTTGACAGCAGGCGCACATCTCTGACTTATGAAACAAGTCAATGGGAAAATAGGATTTACATTACAGAAATGCATGTCGGGGGCCAACTTCCCTGGAACTCCTCAGTATAGAAACTTTGGCAAATCTATAGTCAACAGCTCGGAAGGTTTCTGCAAACCTGGGGAGTATAGTGCTTGCCAGCTCTTTCCAAGGCTAGAGACCAGAGAATAAAGAAACTTCACAGTCTAAGTACCAAATGGATTTGAGGGTGGAAGTGCACCCTGGGGTTTTTGGTGTTAGTTTATATTTCTGTTTGTCAACCCACCTGTATGAAACATGCAATCATGCTGCCTTTATCCATGAGTCCATCATCCATCCACCCATCCTTCTGTCCATCCATCCATCCATCCTTTCATCCATCTATCCATCCATCCATCCATCCATCCATCCATCCATCCATCCTGTGCAATCTCCATGAAACTGTCTCGCTACACAATGATTTCCCTATCCATCCATTTATTTCTCTCTATCCATTATCTATCTATCATCCACCCAACCATCAACCTGCCTGTCCTTCATCTAATCCATGGAACTTCTGTCCATCTAGCCACTCACCTGTCCCACCATCGGTCACCTGATCATCTGTCCCACCTCTCAGCTGCTCACGCAACTGTCCAGCAGTTCCTAATCCACCCACTATGTTGAGGACCTCCCAGTATAGTTAGGAGGAAACCAGACGTGCCTGTGCAGAATGTGGTATAGTCTAACCTGAGCCAGAGAGAGGTCAGGGCTTCAAATGGGAGACTGTCAAGTCTGACTTTGATCCTCAGCAGGAATAGACCAGAGAAAGATGACAAGGGTGTCCCAGCAGGGAAAGATGAGTACAAAAAGAAGCTGTACAGTGGGCTGTAGAAGACCATGCAAGAAAGGGAAAAAAGACTGGGGATGTGAAGATGTAGCTGAGTGGGAAAGCACTTGACTCATATACAAGAGGCCATGAGTTTGATTCCCAGCACCACAAAATAAAAAGATAAATAAAAATCCAAAAGCCTGTATCCTCATCTCCACTTTGTTAGCTGTGGGCCCAGGGCCAGGCCTCTCTTCCAAGTCCACAGGTCCTATATTTTCTCCTCACTTCCTAGAGGGAAAGAGCCTTGTGTCTCACTGTGGATGGGTGAGAGGTTGGCACCTGCTGCCCTGGCTTGGGCTCCCATGGCTACAGCACGTTCAGACTCAGAGGAGAGGAAAGCAGGAACCCCCTAACACTGTGGAGCAGGTTTTGTGGCCAAGCACACCCCAGGTATGAATCACGGCACATTCTGCTATCTGAGAACGTCTTCACTTCTGACAAGGAAGGTATCACTAATAGCTCTCATTCTGCTTGGATAAGATAATATGAGGGGGGGCACTTGGTAAACAGCACCAAATAATGAAATGGTCTTACTGTGTGCCAGGACTGGAGATCTAAACAGTTGTTAAGAAAAGGGGCTTCAGATATACATACACAAGTCGGTTTGCCTTTGTGTTTTGTCCATGTTTGTAACTATGTTCAAATGATTTAGGAAACCTCCTACCCCACCCCCCACACACTGTGACAAAAATATTCACGGTGGCTCGATCTAGGTGAGGGCTATGTGAGTATTTATTTTACTATACTTTCAAGTTTTCTGTAGGTTTGAAACAGTCAACGAAGTGATGAGGTCAGCTCTTGTTCCACCTATCTTGGAGCCAGTGACCTTGGATTCCAGCTTTACCATTCCTGGTCGATTGGCCATGGGTAAATTATTTACCTTCTCCAAACCTTCATTTTTTTTTTTTTTTTAATCTGTAGGACCAGTGCCTGGTCTTTTAGCAACTATGCGCTCCATAAATGCTAGCTGCTGCTGTTATTATTGGCACTGTTGTTATGATTCTATGGTATAGCTGAGAAACTGAGGTTGGCAAGGCTTGCTAAAGCGCTTCTTTTATTCCCCCAAACACCACCATAACATAGGAAATGTTATAATCATTTTTAGAAGTTAAAAAAAAAAGCTAAGGATGAACAGGGTGAAATGACTGACCCCAGAGGACACTACTGCTAAGTGAGAAAATTAGGACTGGAACACAGTTCTGCCACTCCCCAAAGCCCAGCTCCCCCTGCCCCCCAACACCTCCTGTTGCTCTTGGACACAAGCCAAGGGGCCTGGCCTCATCACCCCCCAACTCCAGAAGCGTCAGTCCGAGGGGAGCCCTAACTCTGCCACAGTGCTGTGCTTCTGGGCCAGCCCAGGGCACCCAGTGTTTGGGGCTCCTTGACAGTACTGAAGTTCTCTCAAATGGGAAGCCACGGGAGCTGCCATCGGAAGCCATGGAGAGTGACAGCTGACAGTGATGGGGCCAAGCAAGAAGCTCTACTGGACAGGGCCCTGACTCGAACAGATTCCCTGGGCCATGGCCTTTCGTGGGCCCTGCCTGAGGCCGTTCCCAGGCCCTGGCTCCCTGTGAGAGGCAGAGAAGCCCCATTCAGATGGGACGCATCCCACTGGGCGCTAAGCTGCTTTCCCCCCACTTACATGTTTCAGATGTTTTTTGTCCTTCCGGCTTCCCATGGACTCAGGCCAAGTGACAAGTTGGTGCTGTGGACATATGTCGTTGCCATAATGGAAACGTTGACCCCACGCTCTCTGCCTGCTGGGGCCGGGCAGCTTGCACCCTGCGCCAGCGCTTGGCACACCTCACTCCCAGTCACACAGGGCTCCTTCCCACTCCCCAGATACAGCACATGCACACAGGCCTCCATCCCTCATCTGCACACACTCTTCCCAGCCCGGGGACACCTGCTCACCACTTCCTCACCTGCCGCACTACCACAGCCATCTTAGAAGCCACCGCCCTCCATGGAGTCTTTCCTAATGGCACCTTATAGCTGAAGAGATTGAGCCTCTAAAGAGATAGTAAGTGCCAGAGCCCAAGGCCTGCTGCTCTAAGACCAGGAGCTTTTCATCCCCCTAATTCTGTCCTCATAAAGAAGAAACTGAAGGAAGATACACTCTTTGCCTCCAAACCCTCCAAAGGTCTCAGAGATAGATGTTACAGTTCTTGACTGTTCTGGAGGATGGGAAAGTGGTACTATGCAGAAGTTACAGGAAAAGACTCCTTAGTTTGGAAAAAAGACCCACGTTCTAATGCCCACCATTGCCTACCAGTAAGGAGACCTGTGTAAATCACTCCAGTTCTCTGAACCTCAAGGTTCCCGCTTTGTATGATGGAATCACAATGCCCTTGCTGTTTCCCTCATACACCTAAACTAGAGCTTGCACACTACTAGACAGCAAGCCAGATCTAGCCATCAAGCATAGTCTGGCTTGGCTAGGATTGGGTTTTTGAATGGGTGAACATTCACAAACCCGTTTTTCCCTACAGATCAAAACTCTGCATGCAAGTCAGAGGATCAGGCAAAACTGGACCCTCATTCCTGCATAGAGCATGGTCTGGAGTGGACAGCACTTGGCTTCTTTAGACAGGACATTAGCTGTTCCCAGGACACCTCTGTCTGTCCAACATCCAGCTGCTCTTCCTCAGCCAGGAGCTGTACCAGTCCATGGGTCTGGGGTCTCTGGCCAGGACTCGTGATTTTTTTTTTTTTTTTCTTTATCTCTACACCACTGAGCTTGGTTTCCTTTTCAGTCAACACATCATAGAAGCTCCATTTCTTGTTTAACATACAAAATTCAACTGTGTATTGCTCAGAGCTTCTTTGGAGGTGACAATCAGAGCTCAGTGTGGCCATTCAACTACTTTACCATGTGCACCCCCCCACACACACACATACACGTGCTCTGGGACAACCTGTGGTGACAGCAACTGACCAATACCTTGAGAACCTTTCGTTTTCCTCCAGTGCCTGTCTATGCCTGCAGTGGTGGCTCCTGGCCAACGCAAGAATAATAACCACAACCCTTTATGGGTTCTTTTACAGTTAAGTAAAGAACACAGAGGCTTTCTGGCACAGCATTTATGGTGGCTCAAATTATGATCCCACTTCACTGATGAGGAAACTGAGCCCTGGAGGGGTGAAGCAACCTGCCTCAGACTCCTGTGCAGCCTTGGACCCATCCTTTGAATTCCACCTCTCCAGTGTGAGGCCTCCTGTTCCAGCCTCAAGCCTCATACTAAGTTCTGAATGGCTACGCCTCTAGCTGCTGTTCTCATTCATTTAGAGGTCCTCCTATGGCACACTTTGTCCCTGTCATGAACTAGGCTTGGTGCCAGAAAGAGGGCACACAGGTGAGCAGGAGTCCCTGCTTGTTGGGGCAAACAGTAACCTAAGGAAGCAACCTAGGGAGACAAATGCTGGGCGTGCAACAGAAGGGAAGAGAAGGCCAGGAGTGAGCTTTCTGGTTTCCTGTCTTCCCCCAGATCAGCCTCGGACTCTGTCTCCAAATACAGCTGCCATCACTTCCTCCCATTCCTAGACACAAAGCCACTCCCGTGAGGGGCGGCCACAGTGTGAATGATGGGGTGGGGAGCCCTGAGCTCAGAGCAGCACCTCCAGGAAATGTCAGCAGGAAAACCTGCAAAACTACCCCAGACAATTATCCAAGTTCAATTTTATGCATTAAACCACTGAGCAAGAAATGAGGTTTCCTTTAAGGACTGAAGAGAAAATCAAGCTCCTTACGTTCTCTCATCCCCGTGAACCTGATGAGGAAGCTTGAGGTGAATCTGAGCCAGCCTTGTGACCTGCTGTGACCATCCAAATTCTTCAGGGGCGATGTTTTGTGACATCAGTGCCTAGCCTTCAAGAAAGTCGTGTAGACTGGGGTGTAGCACAATGGTAGAACGCGTGCCTAGCATGTAGGAGGCTCTGGATTCAAACCTAGGCACCAGAGGAGAGGGGGATGAGGAGGTAAAGAAATCTGGTGGGTTCTACTTCACCTCCTTGGGATCCATCTATAGTCAAAAGCAGCTCTGTCTAGAGCAATGTCAGACAAGATACCCAGATGTCAGGGGCTTAGGTGCCTAGCTAATCCCACGAGGAGATCATGAGTACAGTACCCAGAGGGTCCTGGCCAAGACCACGCTGACCACAATCAATACCTGCTTGTGCTTCATCAATCTACCAGGTCAGGACCACTACTGAATTATTGTTGCTTTAAGCCAGCACGTTTGGGGCTGCTTGTTACATACTAATAGATCCCAGATACACTTTTGTAGCTTTTTCCTTCCTTGCCAGGAGCCCAGCACTGGGCAGTGAATCCTGGAGCCAGAAAGATTCCAAAGCCCTAAGTCAGACCAGTCAAGGTCCAAGAATGCCAATGTATTGCCGGTCACACAGAATCATGAGATTCAGGAGGCAAACTTGAACCCCACAACAGTCAGGCAGGCAACACCTCCACATGATAAAAGTCAGTGGTGACCCTGCTGTCATGAGTTCTATCTGAATAAGCAGCCATGATCCAGCTCCAGCCAACCATGGCCATGTGGGAATGTGGGCCTAGTGAAGCCAGATTGTCTGACTTTTCAGAGAAGCCAGAAATAGGATTTTTTTTTTAAGTATCTTGATTTCCAAATGTTGGCTAAGGATGTTAATAAGATTGCTGATCTCTGGGCTGTTGAGGCTAGGTTTGAGTCAGGGTACTGGCTTTGGGTAAATCATAATATGCCACAGGTCTCAGTTTACTGGTTCCTAAAATGGGCCTCCTGGCTCCTGCCCACTTGCAGGGTTGCTGTGACGCCTGATGAGCTCACGCATGTGGAAACACAGGCTGTAAACAGCCCTGGGATGGCTCCACAGTCCCAGCTCTCTGCGGAGCTGCCCCTTACAACACCATGAGTTAACACCCGATTTGTCTAAGTTACAACATTATTCTGACCATTATGACAGCGATTGTGTTTTTATGGCAGGTTTGTGAGTTCCAGAACCCTCCTGCTCGCATTATCTGAGGATGTTGATAGAGTCAGAGGCTGGACGGCTGCCTTGGAGACCCTGGCCAGAGCCAAGCCTTTCTTCCGAGTGGGGGGAGATTTGCAGAAGCAGCCGGAGTGAGGAGCTAGGACTTCACAGTTGCCTGGGCCTGAGTTCAAGTTTCTGCCTTGCCATTCCCTAGGTATTCCTGGGCCAATCTAATCTCTCTCTGATCTTCATTGTCCCCATCCATAAAATGGGCAGCATCATACAGCCACCAGCAGGGTTGCCAGGATACCACTGATAATGCTCTTAGCATGATGCCCGGCCCAGGGATTGACAGCTGTTAGCCATGATGTTGGCAGAGAAGGGCTATGTGGCAAGGGCTATGAGGCATCCCAGGCCAATGGGGGTGAAATCTTAGGGGAGAGTAGAAACAACCAGAGAGGCAGGCGGAGGGCCTCCTCCACACAGCAGGAATCAGTCAGACCTGGAGCTGAACTCCACCTTTGACTTCTTGTGGTTTCATGATAGGATCGAGAGAGCTGCAGACAGAGAAAACCTGGCCAAACAGCACCCACATTCCCAGGTCCAATTCCAGCACCCCAAGGCATTAAGCAACCATGGCAACCATCCCGGTTTGCCCCTGCTCATGGCTCCTGAGACGTATACGCTGCTTGGCCTTAGCTCAATTGGAGGAACAGCCATTGGGCAGGGCCCTCTCAAGAGCTGGGAACTATTATTATCCCCCTTTTAGAGAGGAGGGGGTCAGGGCTCCAAGACGGTAAGTAACAAGCCAGAGGATACGGGAAGGGAGAGTCTGACTCCATGCACCCTGCCCTTCCCACAAACACCAGGGTGTGCTGTTCTTCATCAGGGAAAGTGGCCAGGGCCAAGCTAAGGCCTGAGGGATTTCTGGGAAGGAGCAAGCATCCGGGGCAAGGAGAGGGTGGTGACATCTACCCTCCATCCTGACAACTTATGGTAAGTGCTGGGCACCTATGAGCATCAGGCTGTCCTGCTGGTCACTGCACACAGGGTGTCCTCTAACCCCCACCATGAGCCTCTGACTGGCCCTGTTTCTACCTTACAGGGGGAGAAACTGAGGCTCAGAGAGTGCACCACGTGCTCAACGCTACAGAGGCAAGGCCATCCCTCAGAGGACACCCCACTCCGATGGGCTGCAGCAGGGCAGAGACAGCCCTGCAGAGCTCACCTAGAGAGGAGGCCTGGGTGGCCTGGGAGAGCTCCCAGGTGACATAGGGACGTTGAGGGACACAGGCTCCCCTCCCCTACCCTCCGGAAGGCAACTGCTTTAAAAGGCCCTAAAACACTTTCCAGGAAGCCTTATCAGACTGACTGACTGATCCCAATCAGGAATCTTCCAGGTGCTGTGGCCACAGGCTGCCCCACCTCTGGGAACTGTGCAAACACTCTACCCTGCATCCTCCCTGCTGGCTGTCTTTTTATTCACCAGCCACAGGCAGCCGCGGGGGAGGTGGGTACTAATTCTGATTGATTTCACTTCATTTCAGTCTTTTCCAGTTTCCAGCAGTTTTCTCCTCCTCTCCTGGGAGTCCTGGATTTTTATCCTGGGCCACTGCAGGGCAAATGTGCCTGCCTGGTGGAAAGATCTGAAGAGTGTGTTAAATACAGATCCCCCAACCTTGGTCGCCAACCTACCAAATCTCCAGCTAAGTCAGGCATGTGGACCAGATCACAGACGGTGGAGGGGGCCAGGTCTGCCTGTGCCAGGAAGCCCTCCCTGATCTGTACCCCTCTGTCCTCTGTGGAAGCACAGATTCGAGGCTTGCCTCCCCTAGGCTTTGGGTCACCAGCCAGCTCCACCGGCTGCTTCCTGTTGGGGGCCTTTCTGTGTGCAGGGATCCTGCCTGGACCCTAAAGCACAGGTGACTCTGGGCACGCAGAGATGACCAGCTGTTGCCCTGGGAAGAGTGCCTGGAAAAGAGGCCCAGAGGACCCACCCACCCCAGCACTGTGGGAGTACAGTGGTGCTGCAGCAGGCTGTTTGGATTTACAATTTCTTGATAAAGAGAGAGAGGTATCAAAGACAAGGGACACAGCAGGATTGGGAGTGTGACAAAGAGGGGTGGAAAACACAGGACTCTAGAAATGAGGGGAAAACACCCTCAAAAGGGTGTAGGGGAGCCACTGGTGTCTTCATTACTGTTGTAAGAATCTCCTGGAACAATCTCAGGGTGATCACAGAGCCCTAGAATACAAAGGACCCCACTGGAGCACACCCCACCAGGAGTGTCTCCTGAGGGGTCCTGGCAAAGAGGACCCAGGAGGAATCAGGTCCGTTTACACTTGAGGGGCTGATGAAGCCACTGAGGGCTGACCTGTCATCCAGACAATGCAGAGGCCAGCCCAGGGGGCCACAACAGGACGCAGCTGTCACTGCCCACACCTACAGGTCCTCCAAGGAAAAGGACCTTAGAGGGGCTAAGAAGCTACACAGACTGAGTTCCCGGCGTGTTCTGTGGTGTCTCTGGGAACACCAAAGAAAGGAGTGAGGATGCCCTGTGCAGTGCTGGGATTCACACTGGCACTGTCATCGCCAGGGCTGTCTCTCCTTCTACTGCCCATTGTCCACAAGGTCAGCTGGCACTGCTCCCATCCAGCCGGGAGACACAGGCTGGGTGCCTGGTGACTCTTGAAATACATGGATGAAGGGAGGGAGGGAGGGACAGGGGGAGTGAGGGTAAAGCAACGTGTTTTGGAGTTCTGCGGCATTTGGGTTTTAACTCTAAGCCCTGGTTTCCCAGTTGAAAGCGACATCCTTTGAAAGGAAAAGGAAAAGCAGCGAACGTGAAAAGCAAAGTAATTCCAAACCAATCCTGTTGAAGGTCTCTGGGTCCTAAATGGCAAATGTCCAAGAGGTGGGCCCTGTAAGGCTGGGATAGGGGCAGAAGGGACATGGGTGGTGGGTAGGAAGACACCAGCTCCCTGCTCCTGACCTGGGATTCTCTTTAAACCCCACAAGACTGCTGCTGGTCCTATACCCCTCTATTTTGGCTGAGCTGTTCTATTCATCACCCTCAGACCTTTTCTTAATCCTGCCTGGTGTGTTCCCTCGATAGCACTCTCTGGGACGATTTCTTTGATTTCCTGTGCCAGGTGGGTGGACCCTCTCTCCTCCATTCCTGTATCAGTGCCCTGATGCACGTCAAGTAATACAACAAAACACATTCACTTGCTTGTTCATTCATTTGTGTGGGTCACTCAGTTTCCTTAGCTGACCTAGTCACTGGGTCCCCACATGGGGCAGTGCAGTGCTACAGCACTGGGGGGATGCTATAGTGATATGGCAGGTACAACTTTCTTCCTGGAGTTTCTAGTATAGCCAGCCGGGCATGCGCTAGATGGGAAATGAACAAGTCTCTAGTCCATTTCAGGAGTCAATAAGTGCTATGGAGTAAAATAAAGATGGTGGGATAAAAAAGTGGCAAAACTGGGTCAGTTTTAAAGGAGGTAATCAGAGAGGGCCTTTGGAAACATGGCATTGGAACAGAGCTCTTTGGACCAAAACTGCAGACACAAAATGGCCCTGAAGGGTCTCTGGCCCCAAAGAACTCAGAGTCTAGCAGGAGAGAGACAAGCTGACCTTATCAACCTTGCAGGGCCAGATTTGACTCATCTGAACATCCCCCTATCAGGGAAATCAGTGAGCTTTCCAGACACAAATCTGGCCAAGTCCCTCAGTGGCTCAAGAATGTTCAGTTGCTCCTCACTGCCCTTAGCTCAAATTCAAACTCCTCAGCCCTCCACCCCAGCCCTTTAGGACCACCTGCATGCGCTGATTTTCAGTCTCACCCTACTGTTGCCTCCCACACCCATCTACCTCAGAGACACCCAGGTCAGGGTCTGCTCGTGTGCCACCCCCATGCCTTCTCAAAGAGTATCTCCTTGTCCAGGCTAAATTCTCCTCATCCTCACAGCCCCCAAACCAATCTTCATAACTCATGAGAGACCCCAGCTCATTAGCATTTTGGGCGGTTAGGAAAGTTTCATTGTGGGAAGAGTGGGTACCAAGAAATCAGGCAAAGTGTAGGGTCATGAAAGATGGAATAACCCTCTTCCCTCCTAAGCTTCACCCCGCATGGATCACAACTTCCTCCTGGTAGCACTCTGGGACACACTTCTCACATCCGCTCCTGCCAACTGTTTTCCCTGTCAACTTGTCCCCCGTCTCCCTGTCTGCCCCAGGGCCCAGCATTACACCAGCCAGAGAGGAAGCCCCATCAATATTTAGAGAGCAAATGAAGAAATGTGAGAGGAGACCAACTCTCCATAGACCTCAACCTTTGGATTCCATCTAGTGGTGGGTCGGCCACCATCTTTCCTGTTGGATGTGTCCCCTGGGCTCTTCTATCCCTCTCAAAGCCCCAGCTCCAGATGTTCCATATTTTATTATTCTTGGAGGGGTCTCATGGTTTGGGGGGAGATACTGAGCTTATCACCCTAGTCTAGGAGCCGCTCCTCAACACACACACACACACACACACACACATACACCTCACATTCCAGAGGATGGAGTTGGGAATTTCCTAATGCCTTAGCACTCAAGCCAGTCCTGCTATAGGAGGAGAAGCCGAGAAGGGAGATGGGGAAAGAGAGAAATGGAGGCCACATGACTCCGGGTGCTGGGAACCTCTGATCTATTCCCAGGCTGCACTGCTTCCAGGAGGACCCAGGTGTCCCCTGGTTGTGCTGTGGATAACACTGCTCATCCCATATCTACCCCTATCAAGTCTGTATCCACTTCATGGGTTGGGGAGTTCCTTGTCCAAGATCTGATCTGATCTAACAGGTGGGGCAGGCATTATAATCAGCCCTCAGCCCTCATGTTATGATCATCTTCATTTGACAGATGAGGAAACTGAGGCTCAGGAAGAGGAAACAGGGGATCAGTGATGGCTGTACCTTTCACACCATGGGAAACTGAGTCCTCTACAGGGCAAGGACTTGGCCCAGAGGCCCACGGCAAACTTGAAATGAGCCCCATGATCTTCACCAGATACCACCTCCCCACCCAGCAGGTCAGATTTGCAGTAGCCCCAGTAGACTAACCTCCTTGGTATCCATGAGGCAGGGAAAGAGGCAGCAGCAAGGTGTGGGGTGCCCACTAAGGCACTCTTCCGGCCTTGTTTTGGATTCCTTCTCCACCCTGCCCCCAAGTGGCAGTCCAAGCAGCAGTCCTTCTGTGGCATGGGCTGCCAACCAGCCCTGTGTCCAGGGCCAGCCAGGGTCCGGTCAGGCCATAGCCCACCAGATTTCAATCACCCTCTGCCAAGGCCACGCTGGACAGACATGGCCCTTCCATCCACCCCATAGTAATTAAAAACATACGCAGGCCTCTTCGAATGCAAGACAGGCCAATTTTCCTCCCCTCTAGCTCCGCTGACTACAACCTAAATAGCAATATTTATGCCAAGCTCCCATAATACTGTAAACATCCCAATGTATAGCAGGCCAGCCCATGAGTCATTTCCCCAAAGCCAGAGTTAATAAGTGGTACCTCAGCCATATTCTGGGGGCTCTTGCCAGCAGCTGGGCCCCATGGCTACCCTCCATACCCAGGACCCATGGCACCCTGGTGCTTGGGCAGCCTCACTCTGGGAAATTACAGGCAGCACCAAATCCTCTAGGAGCCAGAAGATAGCTGCCTTGGTGCCAGAAACTGTAGCTGCCATCTAGCCCCCCACCCTACCTCCAACTGTGGTTATTAACACCCTCCTTACTGAAGAGACAGTAAAGTTACAGTGCAAGGCTCTTATCGTACCATCCAGAGACTGTAGTCCCCATGCCTGGTCTGATCAGAGTGTTTTAGACTTCAAGCGGGAAAGAGGCCCCTAGCGCCCCAAGTGACCCAAGAAGAGGGGTCTGTCCATAATGCCTCATGCCCATAGTGGCAGAATCCTAAAAGGTGTCACCCTGTTTAGAGACAAGAAAATTCAGCAAAGCAAGTCCTGCTTCAAAGACTTTAGACCCAAGTTCTATTATTTTATCACCCAATGGCCATGAGTGGGATACTGCAGTTTTCTGATCCTCAATTTCCGGATTTCTTAAAAAGGAAGCACAGCCACATCAATTGGTTTTCTTAGAAGATGTATCTTGAAGGATTCAGCACAGTCGTGGCGGGGAAGCACTTTGTAAGGCTTGAAGTACCTTGTCAACTGCAACCTTGTTGTAAACCACAGAGAGCCAGAGCAAAGTACTTCATAAACTGTAAAGCGGTTCGAAAACTGTAAAGCGCAGTACGCCGGAGAGCCATTATTCATATTCATTTCTTGCCCTACAAGCCATTCCTGGTGGACACACCCAGCCCCCACTAACAACTTTCCCTCCAGAGCAAGCTTGCTGGGGAGACCTGGCAGCGGCTCCTGCCCTCCTAGGACTCGGGTGGTACCAACACATGAGGCCACAGGGAGAGGGCCCAGCGACCCTGGCCAAGGCCAACACATGGCAAGAGCATCTGGTCCGGCCCTGGTGGCAGCTGGAGAGTTCCCGGGGCTCCAGCCACCACGCCGAGCTCTGCTGCCCGCGGGGCGGTGGCCGGCAGGGGATGCCCGAGACCCCGCGAGGAGGAGAGATGCCCACGGACCCACACCCCCGCGCAGTCCTCCTGGGGAGGGGACCCATTGTACTCTCCAGGCGATGGGCAGGCACCCACACGCTTGCTTCCACTCTCGCCAGTGCCTGCGCTCCGGGGCGCCGGGCCCCCAACCCGGGGGCACGCAGACTAGGAGCCCCCACCCCAGCCAGTTGCGTTGCCTCCTCCCTCCGCTCCCTGCCAAACTTTCCAGCCCCGGCTGCGCTCCGGGGCCTCTGGTCCTCGTCCCCTCCACCGGGCACGGAGCGAGGCCAGGCCGGCGAGGGGGCTGCTCCGGCCGGGGGCGGCGAGCGCGCGTGGGCAGCCCTAGCCCTGGGCGGCGCTCGCCGGGCTGGCTACAAAGCCTCGGCAAGATGGTCCCTTCGCCTCCTCCTGGCACAGTCAATCAGCGCCCGCCGCTCTCCGAGCGCCCGCGGGGCCCGCGCCACCCGGCGCGGCCGGACACACCTCCCCGTGGCCACCTGCGCCCAGCGCCGGCCCCCGGGCAAACTTTGCGGCCGCGGGCGGAGGTGGGCGCCGGGGCAGCCGTGCCTGGCCGCTCCCCGCCCCCATCGCCCGCCCGCCCGCTCACCTTCCACGGCGGCGAGCAGCGGCAGCAGCAGCAGCGCGGCCCCCAGCCTCCGCAGGGCCATGGCTGCGCTTCCCGGCGCCTCGGGCCACCGCGCCGCGGGACCCGGGCGGGAGCGCGCGCCCCGGGCTCGGGGGGCCGGGGGGAGCGGCGAGGCGCGGCGCACACACAGCCGCCGCCACCGCGCAGCCAGCAGAATGAGCCATCCAGCCCGGGCAGAACGGGGACCCGGGCTCCGCCAGCGCTGGGCACGGCCCACCTGAGCCGCGGGCGCGGGGGGAGCCCGGCCCAGCCGCTGCGCCCCCTGCTCGCGCCCTGAGCCCCAGTTGGCCGCGCGCCACTTGGAAACCACGTCCCCCGGAGCCTGCAGGGTCACCCACGAGCAGCACTGGAGTTGGGGTGCGGCGACTTCGCGCTCCTGAACAATCAGGACCCTGAGTTCCCCCCGCGCAGCAGTGGTCTCTCCCGGCGCTGTGGCTCCTCCAGATAAAGCAGCGATTTCAGCCCAAATGTTTCTCAATTTTTATTGAATGCTGCAAAGCCTGAGAGTGTCTGGCGCGGCTGACAGGGGCAGGGAGAGGGGACCCGGGGAGGGGGTGGGGGGCTGCGCGAGGCAGAGGCTGGCCCTACCTGTCAGGGCCCGCGTGCCACCCCTTCGCCTCAGATCTGCCACCCTGGTCTCTGAGGCTTCGAAAGGGACCCGACTGCAATGAATGAAAGGGGGTGGGTGGGGGGTCGCTGGGAACAAAACAGGCGGCTTTCCCAGGCGCTGGGGCTGGGCTGGGGCCTCCGACTGGGGGTGTGGGCCTTGGCGCTCACCCGCGGGTCGGGTCGGAGGAGCTCACACTGGCAGGGACTGCCGGGCCCTGGCAGACAGACCTCAGGCCCTGGTCCCCGCCTTGTTGTGAGGGAGCCCATGAGCCCCTCCTAGCAGACCCTTCTATCAGCACACTGTATTTCTCAGTCTCCGGTGATCTGTTCCCACAGCAACTTGGGCGTGAAGGGGTGGAGGACACCCAGAGGGATCCCTGGGGACAGCCCTACCCCACCCAGCTGTGGGATGGACCTGTCTGTGCAGCCGGTTTGGCGCGCGGGCTGTCTTTTCGCAGAGAACACAATCTCCTCCATCTCTGTAGGTCCAGCCCTGTTCTGACAGCCTTCATCACCATCATCATTAACAGGCTTTCGGAGGACGTGGGTGGCTGCAGGGGGCCTGTGGGAGTCACCCAGGCGGAGCCCCTGGCTCTTGGGAGCCATATTCCAGGCAAACAAGGCTTAACCAGGAGCTTTGCACTCTGTGCAGGGGTGTTGGGCGTCCACACTGTGCCGCCTAGACTTGTGCCCCTTTGTCCCACAAACTACCAGAAAATCCCAGGAATCTCTTCCCTTCAGAATTCCCCTGAAAGTCCCTATCAGGTAAACAGCACCATCAAAGATCTGGACAACTGGGTCACCTTTGGAAACTCCTGGAGCCCAGCTAAAATGGGCAGAACCTGGGAGGTCACCAGGAGGAGGTGGGCTGGGAAAAACACAGCATGGCTGAGAACAGGGAGCCAGTAGGCAGATCTCCTCTTATACCTGCAAACTCCTCACTAGGGCCCGGATCTCCTGGTGGGCCTGCCTTTATTTTCAGTTCTTGAGTGTCAGACCTTCCAGGGGGCACAGGGTTTGAGGGCCACAGAGCTTGTCCCACCTTGAGATGGGACTCCCTCTGCAAGCTATGGCACATCTCAGTGCCAACTCCAGCACATCCAGATGCCTGGATCATTCCCACTTCCAGAAATATGTATTGAGCATCCATTCTGTGCAGGGCGGATTCAACTCTTCTGTTTTGTTTCTATTTCCTAGGATCCATGGACCACCTATCCATTCCTAGTGGTTACCTCCCTCTTAGAGGAAGCAAGACAAAACAAAATACAGTGAAACAAAATGTGGTACCAGGGACGAGGCTGGGCTTTTATGTATACGTCATCTTCTTAACCTTTTAAATCCTACGAGACAGGAGCACACCTTTTCAGATGTTAAAATCGAGGACCAAGCCGGGCGTGGTGGCGCACGCCTGTAATCCCAGCACTCGGGAGGCTGAGGCAGGAGGATTGTTGCAAGTTTGAGACCAGCTTGGGCTACAAAAATGAGCTCAAGTCCAGCCTCAACTGCATAGTGAGACCCTGTCTCAAAAAGACCAAAAAAAAAAAAAAAAAAAAAAAATCGAGGACCAAGCTGCTATGTGATCATTTGCCCAAGATCACATAGCAGCTTGGAAGTGGAGTTCAGCTCCTGTCTGTTGGAACCCCAGTGCTGACCCCACGCATGGGTATGGAGAGCTCTGGGATTCAATCAGTCAGCTTCCCGTATTGTGTTTCACAGACTAGGAAACTGAGGCACTGAGAGAAAAGCGAATCACTGAAAATTATGTAATCAAATAGGCATCTTTCCTGGACTTTTACCTGGCTAAGCATAAAAACGATAATAATAATAAAATACAGCACCTCTTCTCTTTCAAGTATGTTTTCCTCCCTAAATGTGGCATTATTCTCCATTTGGGATCTTGTCCCATCAGGCTCTTCCTCTCTGGTCTCTTGGCAACTGCCTCCAGCTGCTCCTTTGTCCCAGCTGGGCACAACACCTGTTTGCCTTTCCAGTCCAAAGGCAAGGGCATCCCCCTACCCTGCTACTGTCCACACCCACCAAGCTTTAGCAGACCCTGGCCTCATCCTTTCCTGATGGGCCCACTTGTTCAGGATGGAAGTCCCCCACTGCATAGCCCCTTGCTTGTGGTCTCTTATTCTCTGCTTGTCTCTGATTTGCATACTATTTCTACAAGCTCCATGGACTGAGAACTGCGTGGGGGTAGTGGCAGAAACAGGCAGGAGGCCCAGAGAGCATCTAACCTGGTCCCCCATTGTAGATGCAAGAGGCGGCTTGGAGCTTCATTTGTCTAATGACAACAGCTCCCTGCATTTGCAATCACGCTTTAACAGTTTACAAAGCAGCGTTCACACCCATCAACTCACTCATGCTAATTCAACCAGCCTATCCTGCGAGCCAGCCAGAGCCAGCCTGGGAGCCCAGCCCCAGAGCACCAATTTGCAGAAACTGAACCCTGACATCAGAAGGTACTTGCCCAAGGATGCTAGGCAGACCTTGTTTTGGCTTTGTACCTCTGAAGAGAGGCATCAGTGACCTGACTCTGTGTCTCTTTCAATCAAATTTGATTGACAGGCCTTCATTTGGCATCTCCTGGCCCTAGGGAGGTAGTGACACAGCTCTGACCAGGCCCTGCTTTGAAGCAGCCTGTATTCTGCTACAGGGATATCTACAGAGGGGTAGGACAATGACAACAGTAGCAAGTAAGTGCTAGGAAAACAGGATGTGGGGCAGCCACTGACTGAGGGGAGGGGCCCAGGCTATGCAAGTGGGTCTCTCTGAGGAGGGAACATAACACTAGAAAGCTAGACACAGAGGAACATTGGAGAGAAAATTCCAGGTGGAAGGGATGGCGTATGCAAAGGCCCTGAGGCTGGAGCCTGCTGTATTCCTTCTGTGAGTTTCTAACTCTTCTCCTGATCTTTCTGCCCAGATGCAGGACTATTGGGGACATACAGCCAGCTGTAGGTCAGGCCAAACCCATAGGCAGTAGCAAGCTGGGGGAGGGGGGTCTTGGTGCAAAGATGACTCAAGTTTAATTCTGGAAAGAAAAAAAAAAAAGAGTCCTAGTTCCGCCATCAGTTGGTGATCTCAGACAAGGCTCTTTCTCTCTCTCTGGGTCTGAACTGAGAAGGTCGCATGTGTACTCTCAGGAAGCTCAAGAGCCAGCACCAACCAGTACGAATACAACACAAGCCCAGGTGCCACTTATAGCTTCAAACAGCCATCCTACAGAGAGCAAAATTTAGGCTGGGTGTGTAGCCCAGTGGCGCAGCTCACACGGAGCATGCTCAAGGCCCGGGGTTTGATCCCCAGCCCTTCTCCAGCTCTCCAAAGATAACAGAACATAAAGGAAGTTAATTTTAATATGTTTATTTAACCCAACACACCTGAAATGTTATTTTCAACATGTAATGAATGAACTGATATATGTGTGTGTGTGTGTGTGTGTGTGTGTGTGTGTGTGTGTGTGCGAGCAATTTTTTTTTTTTTTTGAGACACTCTGTTCAGGCTGGCCTTCAACTGATTCTGCAGCAGCCCAGGCTGGTCTCACACTTTCGGCAATCTTCCTTCCTCAGCCTCCTGAGGGCTAGCAATACAGGCGTGTGCCACCATGCACAGCATTGAATTGTTTTATACATTTTATCCTGTCTTTGTGATCTACTGGGACCTTCCTATTTTAGCATCTGTCCATTTGCTTTAGCCACATATGACTAATGGCTGCCACAGTGCCATGAAGAAGGCTTTAAGAAAGAGGTTGTCCATGCTCTCGTGGCGCAGAGGATGGCGTCACCGCCTCTGCCTCCCTCAAGGGGGAAGGCCTCCTGGATGCAGTGACACTGAAAGGAAAAGTCTTTCTTTCTTTCTCTCTCTCTCTCTCTCTCTCTCTCTCTCTCTTTCTTTTTTTCTTTCTTTCTTTCTTTCTTTCTGTCTTTTTTGAGATAAGAGTCTTGCTATGTAGTTCAGGCTAGCCTTCAGCTCACTTTGTAGCTCAGGCTGGTCTCAAACTTGTGAGGATCCTCCTGTCTCTATCTCCTGAACACTATGACTGTAGGCACACACCACCAAGAAAAACACCTCGAGAGCCCATTTTAAGAAATTGTTTTCATACCTGTCCTCTCCTTTTAAGACATGTTTTGGAACCTTAAGATAAAGGCAACACTGGCTCCTTGCTAAAAAATAAGATGTAGAAGATCTAAGAAGGAAAACCAAAGCTGCCCCTAATCTCCCCAACCTAAGAGCTGCTGTTAGTGTTTTCTGACCCGCTTCCCTGCAGGCATTTCTGTGGCATGTGTATTTGGCATATAACTGCCACCTGCTGTGTGTGCACCATCGCATCAGTCCATGTCCCATCTTGCACTCTGAGTTGAAAAAAACATCATTGCTAATGGCTGTGTACTATTCCAGGACAAGGTAAGATGGGTCATAAAGCTGGCAGCCCTGTGCCTCCCAGCTTCACCTGCAAGGAGCTGCAAGCCCAGGTCCTCCGTGGCTGTCCCTATGAGCATGGAGGCAGAGTGGAGTGGAGCATGCCAGGAGGGTAGGCTCACCGGCAAGCTACCCTGGGTCGGACATCAGCCCTGGGTCTTTGTGACTCTGAGAGAGAGGCTGGGCTAGGCTGGGCTGAGCTGAGCTGGGCTGGGCAGGGGACCCCGCCGGTCAGTCTCTCGACTGCCACCTGGTGGTACTGAAAGATAATGCATTCTCCAGGGGCGCTGTGAATGGAGGCCACCTCCTCTCCCAGTAAGAAGAGCTCAGTGTTCCCAGTTATTTGACGCCAGACAAAAACTAACTGCAGTGTACAATGCTGGATCTCAGGTAACTTCACCCTTGTGGCCTAGTCTCAGGTTTGAATCCTCACATCTGGGTACCCTCTACTCCAGCCAGGTTCTGGTCCTCGGTGCTCTGAGCACATTTGTCCCTTCCCTCACTCAGCCTCTGCTCGCCCTATGCCTCGTGCTCCTCACCCCGTCTTCCAGGACTCAGCTCATCCTCTCCTCGAGGGATTCTGCCACAGGCTAACTTACTTTCTCTCCGTCTTCCCAGAATGCAGATGACATGTGCCTCCATACCCCTTCGCAAAGCTGCCTTGTGGAGCAGAAAGAGTGTACAGGCTTTGGAGTCAGAGGAGGGATGTGTTGAAAGCCTGTGTCATCCAGAGCTGGGAGGGTGCTTTGCTTCATTAAGCCTCAGTTTCTTTACCTGTGAAATGGGTCTGAACTGTACAGGCTGATCATGCATGCAGGATGAGACAACAAACTCCAAGGGCAAGCTGCAGGAGAATCCCATGGAATCCTATTTTCCTTGCCCTGCCAGTCATGCTTCCCTAAGACAGGAAGTTGCCCTGGGGACAATGCATCCTGGTCACCTCCTGGTTCAGCAAGAGACCTGGCATCTGGCCACTGAGCCATTGCTTGTTACAGTGGAAGGAAGCTTCTCTTCTACCAGCAGAACAAACCAACATGGTGTGACACACAGCCAGTGAGATGCAGCCCAGTGTCTGTTTAATAAATAAACCAAAGACTTATTTCCCCCAGGATCTGGGAGAACTTGGGTTATGTAGCAGGTAGTTGAAGGTCCAGATCTGGGTGGGTGGGTACCTGGCCCTCAGTGGACATTCTGTCTACACTAACTGTTTGAGCCATCATCTGCTTTGCTGGAACCAGCCCTCCTGGTTCCCGGTTAAGGTCTTTTGCCACTTGTAGTTGTTAGGCGCTTGTTGAAAAGGGATTGGGTTTCATGTGAGGAACCTGAGTTCAAACCCCAACTCAGCCAGCCACTTACCTTCTGCACAGCTTTGCGGTCTGTAATTTCCCGAGCCTTGGTTTCCTTGTGACTGGGGGTTGGGGGAGGGGCTGGTAGAAGATGAAAGGAGCCCAGAGGTGGGAGCCACCTCTGTAAACTATGGCGATCCATAGCCAGGTAAGAGGCTGTTACAGTTTCGGGCTGAACAGGTTGCTTTGATCTTTGTGCCCAGGAAGTGAGTTTTATGGCGGTTCATCTGGCTGCCCTTTTCCTAATCTGCCTCTCTTTGGAAGTGTGCAAGAGCTATTTGAATGAGTGCCTGGTGACAGAGGTGCAATAGGTGGGGAGCTAGGCCTTGGGGGTTGGGGTGTGTGTGTGGAGGCTCCAGAGGCTGGGAAAGCTGCCCCCCATCTAGCCAGAGCCGGATTGTTGACCACACTCCGGTCAACTCTGGGGTTGGAGGGACACACAGAAGCACTAGAGAAGTCATAGGCCCTGGCATGGCCGAGCCCTCTGCCAAAGAGTCAAGTAGGAAAGTGGGAAGGACAAAGACCGCCTCTGGCTCACGTGTAAACAGGACCAAGCACAAAGGAGGTGTTCAGGAAGTATTTGCCAAGTGGGTGAGTGATGGGTGGGTGGGTGGAGGTGGGTGGAGAGGAGGAAGCCTGATGGGTAAACAGGCTTCTAGGAGGGGTGACGTGGGCCTCTGGGTTACAAAGAGATCACCACATAAGTTTTCAGAAGGACCCTTCCAGCCATCAGAACCCAGGAATCAGGCCAGGGTACAATGCCTGCCTGGCAAGCTTGAGGCTGAGTTGGATTCTTGCTACCAATAAAGAAAGAAAGAAAGAAAGAAAGAAAGAAAGAAAGAAAGAGAAAGAGACAAAAATAAGCCAAACAAAGGGGCTGGGGAGATAGCTCCGAGTGCCTGCTGGGCAAGTGCAAGGTCGTGAGTTCGAACCCTGGTCCCAAAAAAAAAAAAAAAAAAAAAAAAAAAAAAAAAAAAAAAAAAAAAAAAAAAAAAAAAAAAAAAAAAAAAAAAAAAAAAAAAAAAAAAAAAAAAAAAAAAAAAAAAAAAAAAAAAAAAAAAAAAAAAAAAAAAAAAAAGCCAAACAACAAAACAAAAACCCAGGAATCTCTCCTTTGGGACGAGGACTCAGAAATCCAGAACAAACCTCAGGAGGCCCAAGCAGGATTTGTGGTTATTCAGAATCCAAGGCCTCTGTCATCACTGAGATAAAGACGGTAAGGGTAGCTCCTAGGCCTCTGCTGAGTATTCTACAAAAGTCACCCCTGGCTCCTCCCCTTCTAGGCTGGACCTTGAGGCCTCGAGCCTTTGTCTCCTCGGGCTGTGCCCTGAGTGCCCACCTTGACTGTCTGGTGCTTTCTGTGCCTCTCCAGGGGGACTGGGGTTGACCCAGCCAGGCTGTCACCCCAAAGGTGGGCCAAGCTTATGTGCGGCATGGGGCCCCTGGTCAGTCTAACTCCTGCTGACCCTGGGTTTCTTGGGAGGGGAGAAGCCATCCCAGGGTCTCATGACAGGTCAGGAGGGTGAGGATGACATCCAGGTTCCTGGTGGAATCCAGAAGACTACGGAAGATGAGGAGAGGGGTAAATGCTTTGGAGATAGCGGGTCCAGACCTCTCAGCCTTGACACATGTCCCTGGAACAGGCTGCATCCCTGGAGAATGGGCAAAACCTGAGATGACAGAACCTTAGGTTTGTCAGATTCACAAGAGCCCTGCATGTGCTTCTCCACCCCTCTCACTCTGTGGATTTAGAAACTGAGTGCAAGAGAGAGGCTGGAGCAGGGAGATATTCTCCAGGCTGGAATGGGGAATTGGCAGGTGAGCTGGGGACAAGGAGCCCAAGGGGAGCCCAAGGAGACAAGGTGGGTGGTGCTCACTTTACCGGGGCCGTCTCTAAGAACTCGGCACCGTAACTCTTTGAGATAGAATTGGAAAACAGCCAACTTGTCAGTTCGACCTATTAACTAATACTCTATTATGCTCCTCGAGGATTAATTTCTAAATGCAAATAGCATGTTTTAATTACATATTCGAGCATTTAGCACCCACGGATCCCTGGTCTCTGAGCAGGGCAGGTCTTCCCTGGTGTCCCCAGGAGCCTAGACACCCCGCTACGATACAGGAGTGAAGCTACATGGGAAGAGGTCCTAAGCCTTTGTTCTGAATTCCAATTCTGTATCATCCTTGGGATTTATCTGAGAGCAGCAAACAATAGAAGTGACATGAGGGAACAGCGGTGGAAAAACAGGAGCCAGTTCTCTTTGCCCTGGACATTTCCCTTCACTTAATTAATATCACAAAGGGAAGCTAGGTCTGCATTGGATTGTGGGGATTATGAAAATGAGGCTGTGGATAGAGATTTTTGAGCTCCTTGTTGTTCTGGCTGCCATGAAGGCCTGTCCAGGAAATACCCACCAGAACAACAGCTCAGAACAGGGGGGAGGTCCTGGGGGGACCCTCACTCCATAGCCTCATCAGCCCCATAGGGAACCCAGCACAGGGTGCAGGGCTTAGTCCTTGTCCGAAGACAGCTAAGTGGAGCAGGAGGGCTGGTGTGCTGGGGAGTTGCTTTTGGTTTGAAGAATCCCTGCTCTGCCTCTGGCTGGCTGGGTGACTTACTGCTCTCTCTCTCTCTCTCTCTCTCTCTCTCTCTCTCTCTCTCTCTCTCTAAGCCACAGCCTCCTCACCTGTGAGATGGAGAAGGCTGTGATCACCTCCATGCTTGTCCAGGTGATGCGAGGACAGAAGGACAAGAGCCCCTTCAGTGCCTGGAGCCCTGCTTACTGAAGCCGAGGAACTAACCAGCCTGGGTGCAGTGAGTGCGCTCCTGAGCATGTGATGCTGTGAGCACCCTACTAGGCTGAGCTGCCACAGCAGGCTACACACAGGAGCGTGGCTCCAGGACCCCCGAAGGTACCAACATCTGCAGGTGCTTAAGCCCCTTATATAAAAAGCCATTTCATGTGCTTATAACCGGCACATCCTTCAACTTTCAGCCTGCTTTAGATCACTTTAAATACCTAACACAAGGACTGAGGAGATAGCTCAGTGGTCAAAGCCCCTGCCTGGCAAGTACAAGGACCTGGGTTCCATCCCTGGTACCGCATGCTGTGTTGGTGTGTGTGGCAGTGCACATCTGTAATCCCAGCACTGGGGAGCTTGAGACAAGGACGATCACTAGGAGTCCAAGCTATAGAGTGAGACCCTGTACCAAACAAGTAAAAGATTTTAAGAAATCTAATTACCTAGTACAATGTAAATACTATGGAGTATATTGCTTAGGGAATAAGGACAAGGAAAAAAAAAAATCTGTCCACATTCAGACAGATGTAATTGTTTAACAGAATTTGACCCTAGTTTGGTTGGAGCCTGTGGATCAAGGGACTGCGTATAATAACCACAAAGATAATGTCTCAGGGAGTGCTTTTAGAATCTCCATAGCAGGCAGTAGGAACCAGTGCAGTTTAGGGTTCCAACGGGCCCATTTTAGGGGTGAATTATAGGATGAGGGGAAGCAGATTCTCACCCATTTTATAAGCAGGACACTGAGGCCGAGAGAGAGTGAGGGGGAGAGAGAGAGAGACAGAGACAGAGACAGAGACAGACAGAGAGACAGAGACAGACAGAGAGGCAGAGAGAGACAGAGAGACAGAGACAGGGACAGAGAGGGAGACAGTGAGAGAGACAGAGAGACAGCAAGGGAGAGACAGAGAGACAGAGAGACAGAGACAGAGAGACAGTGAGAGAGAGACAAAGACAGAGAGATAGAGAGATAGAGAGAGACAGAGACAGAGAGAGACAGAGAGAGATAGAGAGATAGAGACAGAGACAGAGAGAGACAGAGAGAGAACAACCCACCTAAGAGAGCAGGTGGAGTAACTGGCAGACCTTCCATCTCCCAGCTCTCAGCCCGACACTCCTTCCTTCCCTCCTCACACTGAGGACAGGGGAATTGTGTTTCCTGAACCGCTAAACTGCGGCATGGGCTAAAAATGTGTGTGCTCAGCCTGAGTCATGAGCTCCAGTGAGGCCCTGGGGGTGAGGTCAGGCGCCCACGCTGAGCGACTTCCCACCTGTCTGACCACAGAAGGAAGCCAGACTGGGGCGGGGGCAGACTGGGTCAGGTGTGAGGTTGGGGGTGGAGCCTGGTGCCCGCCCCATAGGAATTCACAGTCTTGGGGCACAGTCAGGCCTCTAAGAGTGTCAGCCACCCCAAGCAGCATGGGTCCAGAGTCCCCAGAAGGATGTATTTCACTAGGGGCTCTAGGCTCCTTCTCTCCATTACTCTTGGCGGTGAGCACTAGCTGGTGTGTGATAATAAATCAGATAGTGATAACACAATGCCACATAAAGAGGAAGACAGTGTCACCCTTGAGTAACACCACCCATAGGGAATCACAGCCACTTCATACATAGGTCTTGGGGACTCAGAGAGACTGCATCTCTGGCCCAAGGGCACACAGCCTGTGGCAGATGAAAGAGGCAGATTTCACGTGCCACCCTGGCCTGGGCCCTCTGAGCGACCCATCCGGCACTGTGGCCAGGGCCCGTGTGTCACTCTGAGCGCTAGGAAGGCACTGATCTGAGATGAGCAATTCCTTCCCTGTAAAGTCAGAAAGAAACGAAAAATAAGAATGTGGGAGCTAGGGAGATTGCTCGGCAGTCTAAGCGCCTGCCTGGCAAGTGCAAAGATCAGAGTTCGATCCCCAGTACTGTTTGCCGTGCAGGCCTCACCTGGGGCATGGTACGTGCCTGTAACCCCAGTGCTGGGAAGGCTGAAACAGGAGGATTACTAGGAGTAGGAGCTGGGTAGCAAAACCCTGTACCAAATAAATAAATAAATAAATTAAAAATAAGCACATGAAACTTCAAAAACAAACAAACTGGTGAAACGTTGAGAAAACATTAGGGACCTAGCCAGTTACATAAAATGCGTTACTAAAATGAATTTCACTTGTTTTGTTTTGTTTGTTTGACTTTCCTAACACAGTTACTAGAAACTTTAAAATTTCACAGGAGGCTTCCTCCCTCCCCCTTGGGTCCACTCTTCCTTTCCTCCTTCCTTG
Source organism: Myocastor coypus (assembly GCA_004027025.1). Classification (NCBI taxonomy): domain Eukaryota; kingdom Metazoa; phylum Chordata; class Mammalia; order Rodentia; family Myocastoridae; genus Myocastor; species Myocastor coypus. The sequence continues at coordinate 1,977 of PVJA010002890.1, read as the reverse complement.
CTTTCCCTGCTGCTGGGAATCGAACCCAGGGCCCCAAGAATGGGAATGCTGGTTGAGTGTTCACCGCCCGGCTGCCCACCCCCAGCCTTGCCGCTTCCTGTCTCTCTTGCCTGGTGTGGCTTGAGGTCCGCTGTCCAGCAGAGCTTTCTGCCACAGTGACCAGTCGGGTGCCTTCTGAGCTGTATGCAGGGCTGTGCAGCCTCTGAAATAGAAAGAGCGTGACAAGCAATGCATGTTATTCTTTATTTCATTTTAATTACTTGGAAATGAAAAGGAAGTAGCCATCCTCGGCCAGCGGCCTCTCCTGGAAAGCGCAGTTTGGATTTCCTGCCTGGAGAAGACCAACATGCACAACGATATTGTCACCCATGTCCCCACAGAGGTGTTTCTATGGGGCATGGGAGCCCAAGGAGGGACATGACTGTCCTGGAAGGCTTTGGACCTGGTATCTTAGGGTGTCTGAGGGGCTGCCCGAGGGTGTGCAGCTCAGAATTAGGTGGATGGCGTTGACCCAGCGTCCCCGGCTTGCTATCCTCATGGCTGGGGCCTGTCCCCAGGCTTCTTCTCCTTTATACCTGGCCTGTGCCATCTCACCAGAGCTCCCACAAACCTACCTGTCCCTCTGCAGGGAGCCCCAGCTGTGGTGACTCAGCACCCTCACTTCACGCCCGAACAGCAGCCTCTCTGAGCAGGTCCCACCCTGTCTCATCCACCTCCACGGCACCCGCAGAAGGCTGCTTGTCCTGGGGCCGCGAGATCTCTGCAGTGTCTCAGCATCGGTGCCTGGGCACCTCAGGATGCACACTTCGAATTTTCTTATAGAAACACCACAGAAGCAGCCTGGGGCCCTGCTGTTCTTCCGGCCTGCCAGTGAGCTAGGTTCCTGCCCTATCTTTGCCACCAACCGATGGGTGACTCTGAGCAAATCACTTCTGTCTGCACCAAGTGCTCCTATATTTATGATGGAGTTTGTCTCAATGCACCTGTTATTAAAAAAAAAAAAAAAAAAAAGACAATTCAAACCCAGCATGCGGCCAACTGCTTGTGATCCTGGTGCTCTGGGAGACTGAGGCAGGATGTTCCAGCCCAGCCTGGCCAAGTAGTGACTTAGCGAGAGCCTGCCTCAAAATAAATAAAAAAGGACGCTAGGGATGTAGCTTGGTATAAGACCCTGGGTTCAATTTCTAGTGTCAAGGAAGAGAGGAGAGAGAGAAGGAGAGGGAAAGGGACAGGGTAAGAGGGAGATGAAGAAGAGGAGGGGGAGTGGGGGAGAGATACAGAGAGACAGTGAAGTCCCAAATACACTGAATCGCCTCCCCCATGAACGGAACATTCTGGCACATTCGGAACATTCTCACTTCTCTTCTCCCTTGTGATCATGTGCCTAACTGAGAGCAGGAACAGATCCAAATGCAAACCAAAGGGCGCATTCTACTGAATGCGTATCGCTTTTGCGTCATCTATAAGTTGGAGAACCGTAAAGCAGCCCATCATAAGTCAAGGACTCTGTATCTACACGGAAGGATTCTTACCACCATTAAATGTACCGAGGCCACCAAGGGCCCCATTAACCTGGGAAACAGTTCTGCACCTCTTTTTTTTTTTTTTTTTTAATTCTTTTAAATTTTTTTTTTCAATTCTTTTATTGTTTAAATTTAACAATGGTGGGGCTGGGGAGATAGTTCCGTGACACAAGTGCCTGCCTGGCAAGTACAAGGTGATGAGTTTGAACCCCGGTCCCGCCAAAAAAAAAAAATAAATAAATAAAAATAAAAAAATAAATTTAACAATGGTTATATTACATATTTTCATCATCGGATCAGTTTAGATTAATACATATAGGTATATAAGATTGATCAAACAACTAAACATTAACCTTTCTAAATCCACATTACTTTTTTTTTTTTCTTTTCCCCCTTTTTTTCTTTGAAAGTTGACATATTGCATATTGTCCTCACAATCATTCTATAGAGTGCA
>PVJA010002889.1:77470-101348 GCA_004027025.1 Myocastor coypus | reverse complement strand
TTCCGCCGGGCCAGCCCACCTTACATTTAACAAATGGGCTAAGCATATTCACTGGGAAAATGCTAGCTTCTTTAACAAATGGTACTGGAAAAACTGGCTCTCCATATGCTGAAAACTAAAATTAACCCCGAGTCTATCACCATACACTCAATGGAAGTCAAATGGAACAAATATCTAAACATTAAAAAAGAAGTACTAAATCTCCTGAAAGAGTAAGTAGGTAGAAATTTTAAAGGCATATGTGTAGGCAGAGAGTTCATGAACAAAAAATGAAACTACATGTGACATACTTCAAAGAATCAACAGCTGGGATCTCATCTTATTCAGAAGTTTCTGCACATCAAAAAAATCATGAAAAGAAAAAAAAAACAAAAATTGGTAAAATCATAACCAACAATCACTCAGACAAAGGACTTCTATCTAGGATATATAAAGAGCTAAAAAGAAAAATCATGCCTCCAAAATTCAAAGACTCAATCCTAAAATGGGCATCTAAGATGGACACACACTTCTCAGAGGAAGAAATACAAATGGCAAATACATACATGTAAAAATGTCCCATTTGAGACAAAGTGATCAAATGATCATTTGAGAAATTTAAATTAAAACAACACTGAGATACCATCACACCCCAGAAAGAATGGCTATCATAAAGAAATTAAGTAATAACAAATGCTGGGAAGACTGTGGGAAAAAAAGAACCCTTTTCTACTTTTGGTGGGACTGTCGACTGTTCCATCCATCCATAATGGAAATCAGTATAGAAATTCCTCAGAAAACTAGGACTCAGAATCACACTCAACCTAGCTATTTCCCTTCTGAATATTTTTCCAAAAGAACTGAAAACATCACACTACAGTGATATATGTGCACCTATATTTATAGCATCACAATGTACCACAAGTTGCCAAATCTTAGAAACAATCAAATTGCCCATCACTTGAGGAATAGTAAAAGAAAAAAATGTGGTACTTTTATGCAATACAATATTATTCAGCTATAAAGAAAGACATTCTTGAGGCCTTCATAAGTAAATGGATGCAACTACAGGCTATACTCATAATTGAAATAAATAAATCAGACCCATATGTGTAAATATCATATTGTCTCCCAAGTGTAAGAACCTGAAATAATAAACTCTGAAAGGTATGATAGATATTGTAAAATATAACAAAACGGAATATAAGGAATAAACAATAAAATTGAGGGAGAACACAAAGGAAAAAAGGAAGGGAGAAAACCATGCAAGTATACGTACAGGACAGCTGAGATGATCATACTACTAATTCCACCAGTTCTTTGAAAATATCAGTTAAAGTTTAAAATTTTCACTTTGACTAACTCTACATGCTAGTATCTGTAATCTGAGTAACTACATCCAACACAGCATTGTGTAATACAAAAACCATAGTTTAGTACATCTCATCTTGTTCTTCTAAGTGTGGAACGATTTCTGCTGCCTTATCAACTATGTTTATGCTCTTTTCAAAATAAATTTAAAATAAAAACTGTAAGATAAAAAAGTAAAGTTTAAACAGGTGCTAACATTCAATTATTTCTCTAATTTTGCATACTGACAACTACTAATCTGAGCAACAGATTTGGTGATAAAAATGTATAATGTAACAACTTTTGTTGATTTGCAATCTCGTTTTAAAAATGTGTACCATATGTATTGTTGTATGTTATTCTCTTTCAGTCTTTATATTTACTATTTGTTTTTTTTTCTTTTTTACATGAGTTTAATTCTCATAATATGCATACGTTCAATCCAAGAATGAAAAGAATCATTCAGTCTGAATGTTTTCTTTATAATTGAACAAGTAACAAGTCCTAAAAACAAAATTGGCTGATTTGTCTCAGTACTGTCCCATATATTTGTACTTCTTTGAAGATCACTCTAACCTTGATTGATTAAAATATCTTGACTCCCTTGATTGATTCAAATGTCTTGACTTCCTGCCTTTGAAGAGGTAACACTTCCATTGTTCACAGTCTCATGGTGGATTTCAGTTCAGAGTCAGCAGACTCTGAGGCAGAAGCTGCACTTCAGAAGGAAACGACAGGTGAAAGCCACTCAACCTGAGGCATCCACAAAGCAGAGGTTATAAAGAGCCTAGAGGAAGAAGATGATGGCCCGGCAAGATGAGTGAGTTCATGTTCCTGTAGCCACTTTTCCAATGCAGCTCCAGCACATAAGAATGGTCTCAAAACCAGCTGCTTCAGCCATAAGCCTCTAGGAATGATTTTGGAAGGATTGTTTCTTTTTCAATTTCATGGAAGAGTTTGAGGAGTATTGGAGTTATGTCTTCTCTAAATTTCTTCTAGAATTCAGAGGTGAATCCATCAGGTCCCCAACTTTTCTTTGTTGGTAGGCTTTTTATTACATTTTGTATTTCACTGGCTGTTATTGGGTTGTTGAGAATTCTAATATCTTATTGATTCAGTTTTGGTAATTTGTACTTGTCTAGGAATCTGTCCATTTCATCTATGGCTTCAATTCTGTGACAATAAAGATTCTCAAAGTAACTATTTATGACCCTCTGTATCTCTGCTGGGTCTGTAGTAATTTCACCCTTTTCATTCCTTATTGCTTGAATTTGAGTCCTTTCTTTCCTCTTTTTGATGAGGTTAGCTAGGGGCTTATCAATCTTATTTACTCTTTCAAAGAACCAGCTTTTGGATTCATTAATTCTTTGTATTGTTTTTGTCTCAATTGAATTGATTTCTGCTCTAATCTTTATAATTTCCTCTCCCCTTTGGGCTTTGGATTTCATTTGTTCTTCCGTTTCTAGTCGGTTTAAGTGTTGTGTAAGATTGTTTATTTGTTCCCGTTCTATTTTCTTAATGTGTGAGTTCAGAGCTATGAATTTCCCTCTGAGAACTGCTATCATTGCATCCCACAAATTCCGGTAGGTTGTGTTTGAATTTTCATTAAATTGTAGATACTGTTTTATTTCTTCTTTAATTTCATCTGTGACCCATTGGTTGTTGAGAAGAGTGCTGTTTAGTTTCCATGTAGTCCTGGAATTCCTATGGTTTCTTCCATCATTTATTTCCAATTTGATTGCATTGTGGTCAGATAATATACATGGGATGATTTCTGTTTTCTTGCATCTACTTAAGCATGATCTATTGACTAATATATGATCTATTTTAGAAAATGTCCTATGTGCAGCTGAGAAAAATGTGTATTTTGAAATGGTTGGGCGGAACACTGTATATGTCCACTAAGTCCAGTTGTTCCAAGTTTTGATTCAGTTCTGCCACTTCTTTGCTGATTTTTTTGTTTGCTTGACCTATCTTTTTCGGATAAGGGAGTGTTGAGGTCTCCTGTTAAGATTGTAGTATTGGATATGAGATTTTTCAGGTCCATTAAGGTTTGTTTTTTATAGCTTGATGCTCCCATGTTGGGTGCATACATACTTATGAGTGTTACCTCTTCATCATGAATTTTTCCCCTAACCAGTATGTAGCGGCCTTCTTTATTTTGTTTGATCAGTCTTGGTTTGAAGTTTAAACTGTCTGCAGACAGGATTGTACTCCTGCTTTTTTTTTTTTTTTTTTTTTTTTTTTTTTTTTTTTTTTTTTTTTTTTTTTTTTTTTTTTTTTTTTTTTTTTTTTTTTTTTTTTTTTTTTTTTTTTTTCTTTTTTTTTTGAGGTGCTGGAGCATGTAGTATTGTTTTCCAACCTTTAACTTTAAGCCTATGGGTTTCTTTTTGGGTTAAGCATGTTTCTTGTATACAGCATGTTGTTGGGCTCTTTCCTCATCCATTCTGCGAGTCTACTTCTTTTAATTGGAGAATTGAGTCCATTTACATTGATGGTTATAGTTGAAATGTATTGACTTATGGTTGACATGACTCTTATTCACTAGTGTTTACCACTTTTTCCTCCTATGTTTAGGTGCTTACTCTATTTGGTGGGATCTTTCTGTTCTCATTTATTGAATTTGGGTCGTTTTGATCCCTCTCTAAAATATTTGTTAGAATATTGTGTAGCACTGGCTTTGATGTCATGAAATTCTTTAGTTGTTCCTTGTGATGGAAATATTTCACTTCTCCCTCATACTTGAAGGAGAGTTTTGCCGGGTACAATAGTCTGGGCTGAAAATTGTTTTCATGGAGGACTTGAAGCACTCTGCTCCATGCTCTTCGTGACTTCATGGTTTGTGAAGAGAAATCCGCTGTTATTCTGATGGGTTTTCCTTTCAATGTGATCTGTTTCTTTTCTCTAGCAGCTTTTAGTATATTATTCTTCAACTGGATTTCTGGTATGTTGATATTATGTCTTGGTGTGTTTTTAGTTGGGTTGATGTTATTTGGGGTTTTGTAGGCTTCAGTTACCTGAATGTCTGATTGTTTTCTCATATTTGGGAAGTTTTCTGCTATTACTTCTGCCCATATTCTTTTTATATCATTTGTATTGACTGCTTCTTTCTCATTGATTCCTATTAATCTCACGTTGTTCATTTTTGCATCGTCTTGCAGATGTTGAATTATTTTTTCCTGCATTCTGGTTGTTTTTAAAAGATCCTTTCTTACTCTTTCACTGGCTGCAACTGTGTCTTCAAGATCTGAGACTCTATCTTCAGTTTCATTCGTATGGCTCTGCCAACTTGTGACTGAGATTTTATTTTCTTGTATAACTCTTTGAAACTGTTTCATGCAATCTATTTCCTTCCTATATTGCTCTGTCATGGAGTCCATCATTTTTCTATTCTCCTCTAATTTTTTTATCGATGTCTTCTTTAATAGTATTGAAGTCTGTCATTATGGTTATTCTTTCTCTCTCTAATTCAGAGATTATTTCTGTTTGTTCTCCTCTCTACTTTTGTATATTTGTTCCCCTACTTGGGATGCTGTTGATTTAGACATGTCTTTGTTAACTTTAGATATTATTTCTCCTCTGAATTCCTCTATACCTTTCTACAGTTGTCTTTCCACTTCATGTATTTCTTTTTTCACTTCAGATGTTATCTCTGATCTCAGCTGCTCTATAAGTTTCTGCACTTGTCTGTCTGCCTCAGATGCTACCAATTCAGAGGGGGGTGGCAAGGGGGAAGGCGGACCAAAAATCCTGACCCAGCCGGTGCGCGGGCTTGGTGGGCTGGGAACCAGACCGTGCACCAGAAGTTGAAGTTAATAGCAGGAACGCAGAAAAGAAGCAGAGGGGCGGAGAGACCTTACCTGGCAGTCGCGCCGGCTTCTTGGGCTGGGAACCGGACTGTGGACCGGAAGGGGAAGTTAGTCGCAATAACGCAGAAAAGAAGCAGAGGGGCACAGAGACCTTACCCGGCAGTCACGTGGGCTTGGGTGGGCTGGGAATCAGACCATAGACCAACTATATTTACAATTTGTAAATAGAGAATTTGCATTTCCCTTTGTTTTTACTCATTAAAATAGAAGTAAATCAATAAATGAATAAGTACAGATCAATAACTTTAATATAAAATGCAATAATTCTCAAAAAGATACTGTAAACAGAATGCAACAAGTTATCAAGGAGCTTTTATACTCTGTCCTAGAAGATTTCATCCCAGGGAATAGGGATGGATCAATCACTTAATTCCTGAATCAATAAATGTAATATGCCATATTAACATAAACACAGGAAAAAAGCCATAGATTACCCAGGAAAAAAGCCACAAATTATCTCATTGGATGCAAAAAAAGTGCATTTGACAAAGCTAAACATCCTTTTGTGATAAAAATATAAATCTGCAGTGTATAAGAATAAAAGGTCTTCGTCATCTATGACAAACCAATAGGCAATATCATATTACATGAAGAAAAACTGAAACCTTTCTCTCTAGACTCATGAAAAATACAGTGATACCTATTGTGCTCAGTCTTAGGCAATTTAGTTCTGCCATCATTAGACAGAACAATTAGACAAGTAAAATAAATAAAAGGAATAAAGACAGGAAATGAATTTAAATTTTCATTCTGTGTGGGTGACATGCAAGTCTATCTAGAAGACCAAACACCCCCACCAAAAGATCTATAGATTTAGTAACCAAATACAGAAGTATGAAAGTATACAAAGTCAACACTCCAAAAAATCAATAGCACTCTAATATATAATATACAATAGCATTATAATATGTACTCAGAATATACTCACTAAGAGAGAAATTAGTGAAACAACTTTTATACTAGGATCAAGAACAGTAAAAACTTCCATTCAGTGAATGAAGCGAAAGATAACATTGAAAATTATACTACTCTGAAAAAGGAGACTGATGAGGATATTAGAAAATGGAAAAGTGTTCTTTTTTGATGTGTGGCAACAATATATTGAAAATGGCCATACTCCCAAATTGTAATAAAGATTTAATGCAATCATAATTAATACATCAATAGTGGACCTCACAAAAGTAGAGAAAGCAATGCTAAAATTCTTTTGAGCCAGAGGGCACCTAGAATAACAAAACCAATTGTGAGAAACAAATGTAAAGCAGAGAGAATTACCATTTCCAACTTGAAATTAAACTAGAAAGCTACTGTGTAAAAACATGATGGCATTGGGGAAAAAGACAACAAGATGAATGGGACAGAATAGAAGATGGGAGAAATAATTCCAAACACACTCAGCCACCTTATCTTTGTTGTCAAAGGGGTCAAATTCATTCACTGGAAAAATAGATTTTCTTTAATAAATAGTGCTGGGAAAACCATCTAGCCACATGCCTTAGAATCAACCTAAACCCAATGTCTCACAATCACTAAACTAGAATTGAAATGGACAAAATATATAAATATTAAAAAAGAAACACTTTATCAAATGAATCACAGAATAAATCAATTGCTTGAAGATACATGTGTAGGCAAAGATTTTCTGAACCAGAACCTATTCACAAATGAAATTTTGTAAAGAATCAACAACTCAGATCATATATTAAAGCCTTTTTCACAGTGAAAATAAACCACTAAGAGAGTACAGTGAAAACACACAGAATGGGACAAAATTTTATGACCTATTCTTCAGAAAAGGGCTAATTTCTAGAACGTATAAAGAACTCAAAAAGTTATGTGCTCCACATTTAAAAACTCAATGCAAAGTAAGAATCTGAAATGAAGAGAAGTTTCACAGAAAAAGAAATACAAACAGAAAAGAAATATATAAAAAAATGTTCAACAACACTGGCCACTGAGAATATAAATTGTAATAACAATGAGATTTCATCTCACTTTAATGAAAATGACAATCACCAAGAAATTACCCAGTAAAAATATCTGGGGAAGATACAGCTCAAAAAGAGCACCCTCCATTGTTGGTGGGAGTGTATATTATTATAACTAATACGGAAATCAGTAAATCAGAATAGAGATTCTTCTATAAATTAAATTAAAACTAGTGTTTCCAGTTGATTCTGCTATTCTACTTCTTGGTAGATTTCAGGAAGTGTGAAAACATCATACCACAGTGATATACACACACCCGTGTCCACAGCAACACCATTTGTAAGAGACACATCTTAGAAAAAAAATGCTCACCAATAAATGATTGGATTAAAGAAAGTGTGGATTTTTATACAATGTAGGAAGTACACAGGCATAAGAATGGATATGCCAGAGACATATTTAGTAACTTGAGAACATCATTTTAGTGAAGTAAGTCAAACATGCTTATTGCATTGCCAGGCTAGCCAGATAGCTCAGCAGACTTAAGCATCTGCTTAGACAGAGCATAGGGACTGGAGTTTGATCCCTGGCAATGCATGCTGTGCCGGCTCCTTGCTGGGGGTGCACTGAAGTGATGACTGGATCTGGGTGCAGTAGAGCACACCTATAATTCCAGCATTTGGGAGGCTGAAAATAGAAGGATCTGTGTAGTAAGACCCCATAGACTCTGTATTAAATACATAATTTTAAATAAATAAATAAAAATCAATAATGAATATTAGACTGGCATTATATGGTAGGATGATAAGGTAAGTATCAAAATGTATACATGTACATACCTGTACACATATGAAGGAAAAGAATGGGGAGGGGAAGGTAATGAAAGGACAAGGAAGAAATTTGGGAACAAAAATTTTATAAAGATTGAAAAGAGGGAAGGAAAATGGTGGGAAAAGAAGAATCAGGATATATTACGTACACATGCAATTCCATTTCATGAACCTAATAATTATGTATATTAAAAGTATACCAGTAAAACTGATTTTAAAAGGAATCAAATTTTATTAATGAAACATGCAGATCTAATGAAATTCTATTACATAATACTTTTAATATTAAAAATATATTTCTCTTCTATCAAATGCACAAATACTTTTCACCTGTTTTGTTCTTTTTATTTTTAAAAAATTTTTAAATCTTATATTTATTTAATTATTTAGTATAGGGTCCTGTTATGCAGCTTGAACTCACAGAGATTCTCCTTTCTCAGCCTCTTCATCGCGGGGATTATAATCATCAGCCACCACGCCCAGTTTTAGTGGCACAGCCTGAGCTCCAGCACTGGAACAGCAGGCAGTAATGGGAATCAAACCCATGCTCTTGTGTTCGAGAGGCCCAGGCAGGTGCTTTGAACATTAAGTTGTCTCCCCAGACCCCTAAAGCCTAGTTTTTTAAAAAGAAAAGCAAAATAAAATAAACAGAAAGTACTGCCAAGAAGAGAAACAACATATATGGCCAGCCAAATAGCTCAGCGGATTAAAGAGCCTGCAAGCAGGTACAGGAGATGGGGGTTCAATCCCCGGGCATGGTGTGCTGGCCCTACCCCAGGGCATGCTGAGAAGATGATTGAGACTGGGCGTGGTGGTGCATGCCTGTAACCCCAGCTTTTGGGAGGCTGTAAACAGATGGATCATTATTAGTCTGATCTAGTAGTGAGACCCTGAACACCCTGAAGATTCTTCCCTAAAAAACATAAATTAAAAAAATAGTGGAAAAAAAAAAAAAGAAGAAAACCAACTTATAGCAACATGATGTAAACAACTCTCCTTACAATGCGATGGACACACATTCACATTATTTTGACAAGTACTTTATGGTACATTTTTGTTTTCATATTTGTAGAGGAAATTATATTGCTATTCTATACTATGTGCATAGTAGTTTAACCAAATATGATTCTCTCTAGAGCAATTAATTAATTAGATACTAATTAATGGGGGAAAACATGCCAATAATTTTGATTAACTCATAGCATATCTGAAAAAATTATCCTTCCTTAGAACTTCTTTTTAATTTTACAAAAATGTAGACAAGACATCATTAATTTTATGTCATTCTAGATAATGTGCCATAATTACATATTTTCATCTCTGTGTAGATCATGTACCTCAAGCCTTCAAAATAAAATACCATGAATAGGTTGCAAGAGAGTGTATAAAGCAGACTACACAGCCAAATATGAATTTATTTTTAAACCAAGTGCTATAATTATTTAAGTTAAATTAAATATCTGAGCATGAGATATAGTGCTCAAATAATATCCATACTTGAATATGTCAGGCATTCAAAAATATAAATTTTATATATGAAAAAATATCATTTACACCATATGCATACAAAAACACCTGAATTATAGATGTTGTAAATAGTCACTGACACTCTGTTACTACTGGACCAAGTAAATCTGCAATTATAATATTTTTAAATAATATATCTCTCTTGCAAACCTAAGGAACTAGCCACACTCCTGAGCACTATCTGTGTAACATACACTTATGTTTACATGAAAGTAGATGACCAAGCTAAACACCACCTAGTCCATCAGTTGTGAGTGCTGTCTTCGCTCTTATATCTTACAGCTATTCTTGAGTGGGTCTGTACTATGACATAGTTTTCAACAGCATACAAACTTATCTAATTGAATCTAATTCTGTTCTAGAGGAATCTGTTGATCTTACTGTGAACAGTTCAACCCTGGGGAGACATGGCCACAGGTATGAGAAAGATAGAAAAGAAGACGAAAAGCTAGGCTAGGTGGCCATCAGTCTGCCTGATAGGCAAGACTAACTCAATTCACACAGAAAAGATACTTTATTTATGCTTCCACCAAGTTTGCATCCCATGACACAGACTATCCAGCAACCAATAGCTAGCCTGAACCAGACTGGATGTTTTTCTCAACAGCATGTTGTTCTCAGCACTGAGACAGCTTCCTGCTCCAGGCAGGGAGGCCCAGTTCTACCTACACACACTTGATCAAATTCCAGGCGTCCTGAAGCTCCCAACACTGTTCTTCTTCTCACCTGTTCAGAACTCAATCACCCTACCCTACTACCCTCATATGTTTATGTTGAGATGGGTATTCGTGATTTTGTGTTCTACCGGGTCTTGAGACTTTTATTTTTGTTTTGTCTTAGTTTAAAATGAATACAAGAAGGGCCAGTGAGCTACCTCACCGGACTAAGCACCTGCTTAGGCAAGTGCAGGCCAAGTTCCATCTCTTGCACCACATGTGCTCTAGCCCCATCCCCAGGTGCGCTGAGCTGGTCACTGTACCAAATATATTTAAAAACAAACAAACAAAAACAAATACAAGAACTAAAAGGTCTATGTCCATATTACAATAGGAAAATCCTGCCTTCATTCAACTTCAGATATAGTAAGACTGACATCATATGGTCATAACAGGCACCTCTAAGCTTGTGAGCATTTAAAATTCACTATTTTACTTTAGTGTAAAAGTAGTTTTATGATGTTATTTTTTTAATTTAGGGGCTGATGACATAGCTCAGTGGACTAAAGCACCTGTTTAGGTAAGCTTAGGCAGGTAACAGGACCACAGTTAGATCCCTGACACTACATGCCACAGAGTGGGCAGAGCTACTGTAGTGGCAAGTGCATGTAATCCCAGCACTATGGGGGCTGAAAGCAGGAGGATCACCATGAGTCAGAGCTGCAGAGTGAGAACCTGAGATAATAACATACATTTAAAAATGTTGCACTTTAGATACATGGAATGACCATATTCATCATAAGCAATTATCACATGTACATAAATATTGATTCACTTTTCTTTTTCTATTTTTCTTTTTTTCTTTTTTTTTTTTTTTTTGTCTTTTTGAGACAGGGTCTCCCTGTGCAGTTCAGGCCGGCCTTGAGCTCACTTTTATAGCCCAGGCTGGTCTCGAACTCGCACCAATCCTCCTGCCTCAGCCTCCCCAGTGTTGGGATTACAGGCGTAAGCCACCACGCCCGGCTTTGATTCATTTTTCTTCATTCCTCTCCCATCCTTTTAACTCCTCTTCCCTCCTTACTTACAAAAGCTTTATTTCTGATATCTCCTTCTATTCTCTTTTCTTTCTCTTCCTTGGTTTCTGCTTATCCTCTCCTTTGTTCCTCTTTTATTTATTTATATTTTTCTCCTCTACTAGGACCCAATGGCGCACCATTACTCCATGGATCTACCAATGGGCTGGTAACAGTACCACATTTCATTGCTCTTTTGCCCTCTGTAAGGGTAGAGTGTGGGGAGATGAAGGAGAAACAGAAGTTTTATGTCAATGTTTGGAGACCTTTGTCCTCAACTCTATAGGTTATGATCCAGTTTCCATATTAAATGTAAGGAGGTTCATTTGGAAGAAATGAATTTTTATGGGTCTTGTTTCTCCTATAGTCAGCACACCTGAATTTTTTTTTTTTTTTTTTTTTTTTTTTTTTTTTTTTTTTTTTTTTTTTTTTTTTTTTTTTTTTTTTTTTTTTTTTTTTTTTTTTTTTTTTTTTTTTTTTTTTTTTTTTTTTTTTTTTTTTTTTTTTTAGGGTCTCACTACTGAGTCATAGTGATCCTCCTGTTTGTACCTCCCAACGTCTGGGATTACAGACGCACACCACCACACCCAGTCTCGCTGGCTCAGCGCGCTCTAGAGCAGGGCCGGTACAGCACGAGGGGCCAGGAACCAAACCCTGGTCCCTGCACTTCCTCCAAGCAAGTGCTAAATCTGCTGAGCTATACCGCCGGCCCTACACCTGAATTTTTAAAACAGGCTCAAATCTTAAAATTGGATAAAAGACCATATTTTAAGAGAAAAAAGATCCCAGATTTTTGATTATTTACTCTTGGTTGCTTTAAACATGTTACACTGACTAAAACACCCAGTCCTGACCAGCTACCTATTTGGGTGTCCAGCATACTTTTAGCCATTGAGCACCCACGCATCTCTTGGCTTCCATCAACGACACTGACCTTGCTGTAAGACTTGTGCCCGTCCACTCTCCGTGGATTTTAATAAATTGCCCTGAACAAGATTCAAAATCTTGGCTACTTTATGTTTTTCTGTCAAGTATGCCTTTGTCTGTTATGCATCTTCATAATTTTTAGGCCTCTGCTAGCTATCCTCACCTTTCTATACACTAATAAGTAGCATCTTATTTTTTTTGTCTGGCTAAGCCTGCCCTGAGGGTGGTGCTGGCATGGCATGTGTGGCAAGGGATTGAAACACGGTCCTGCTTGCTTGCCTAGGTTTGCCTAAGCAGGCACTTTAGATCATTGAGTTACCTCAGCAGCCCTAAATAACATCTTACTTTATCTAATCATTAATCACAAACACTTGGGCTCTATTATGTTTGGATTCCATCACTTAAATATATCATGGACCCTAATTTCTTTAAAATACCTTTTACTGGTAGAATAAGCCAACAATGAACCTCACACTGACATTGGTATCCTCTAGACCAATGTGGTACTTACTACGTGACTTAGCAAAAATTACTCCAGGCAAGTGCTACTATACACAGAATACTGCTGGGTTTCCGGTGCAAAGTGATATACCTCCCTTAGCAAACCTAATCCTCCATGCATTTAATTTACCAATCTTACTCCATATGCTGTTGAATTTCAGACATTTATTCCTTATTTATTGTGGTATATTACATTTTCAGTCTCCAAAGAACAAAACCAAGAAGTACTTTGCATTGTTTACTAGATGGCTTGTCAAGGCATTTATTCCTATATAGCAGGATATGTGCTGCTTTGATTAACTTCTTGTTATCTGACATTTTTTTTTATATACCGGAGTCTCGTTAATTCCTGCTGGTACATATGGAATAGGTTCTTCAGTTATTTTTTGTAGGCTGTATTATTTGCCTTAGTTGCTGCAACATTTTCCTGGGTGGAGTATATCACAATACACCTCATCTTTAAGACTGGACAGTAGAGGCAGATCCGCAGAAGTGCTTGCTGTCTTCAAACACTAAGGAGTCTGCAGTGTTGCTAAGCACTAAGATCTAGCAGGGAAAATTCATTTCTGGAACTATGATATCTGAAGAAGATTCAGAGGTACATTCTATATACAGTATTACAGTATACTGTATATATATATATATATATATATATACATATATATATATACACATACACACACACACACTCTCTTTTGCAATCGATTTTCTCTTCTTCTATTACTCTATAAATGCCTGCAATAATTCTTAGCTCCCATTTGAAGTCAGGCAAAACATATCTGAATTTTATTCAAATTACCTGTTGATTCCTGTAATTTATTCACTAAAGCATACTCTTTCCTTAATACTTATACACCTGCCCTTAAGGAACAAGAGGAAATTTTACTTACCTGCATGTAGTAGCAGTGGGAAAAATTCAGAATACTGGAGATAACAATGTCATTATTGCTTTCTCAATGTTTATTGTCACGTAGTGCTTGAATCTATGACACATGGCCCTTGACTTTTCATTTCTATGCTGTTTAAATGTTTTTATTTTATATATTATTGTGTTTTAATATGTTCATTCTATACACTTGTTAGTTAAATAAAATTAATTATTTTGAAAAGATCCCAACTAATTTCAACATAGAAACAACTTTGAGATATGCTATGTATTTTTCTTTACTTTCAGATTGTAAATATGAGAGACTTAGGACACAGAATTTCCTAAGTGATGCCATCATCAGCAAAACAGCAAAACCTTAAGGGAATTCAAAATTAACTCAGTGCACTAAGAGGAGCCAATAGTTATTTTCCAATTCAGAGGCCCTTTTGAAGATGTGCTATGGTCACTGAAAGAACACTGGGACAATGGTATATGAAGTTTGCATTTATTCATAATTTAGACCTATTGTCCCATCCATAACACTATCTAAAGGAGTTTTTGTCCTCCTAATCCATGTCTCCACAAATCATAAGAAAATTTTTTGCTTCATCTATATATTTGTATCTTACTAACCATAAACCTATCTCATTATTTAGGAAAATAATCACTTCACATGTTAAGAAAATCGCTAGGGCCAGCCTGATAGCTCAGCGAACTAAAGCACCTTCTTAGGCAGAGCGCAGTGGTTGGGCTTCCATCCCTGGCATGCTGTGCCAGCCCAGTTGGTGGGGCGTGCTGAGATGGCAGCAGAGACTGGGAGTGGTGCGGCGCACTTGTAATCCCAGACCTTGGGAGGCTGAAAACAGGAGAATCACTACAGATCCAGAGACCCTGTAGACCCTATCCAAAACACAGAAGAAGAAGGAGAATATACTCTAGAAAGTGTTCCTAATTATTAATTTTCCAGAGGATGATTATCTTTAGAAAAAGCACGTAAATGTCAATGTAAGTTGTAAGATGTGTGCAAAAGTAATTAGAAAAGAGGCTAATTGAAATTTATGAAAATGTACTGACATAAATAAACTCAGAGAAATCAAAGAAAATTTTTCAAAAAGAAAATCAAAGGAGCCAGGCGTGGTGACACATGCCTGTAATCCCAGCACTAGGGGGGAGGCTGAGGCAGGAGGATCGGTGCGAATTAGAAACCAGCCTGGGCTACAAAAGTGAGCTCAAGGCCAGCCTGACCTGCATAGGGAGACCCTGCCTCAAAAAGACAAAAAAAAAAAAAAAAGAATCAACTCTCCTTCTAGGTTTATTTAACATAGTAATATCAGTGTAATCTATTGAAATACATGCATATATCATTCCTAGAGGTGTGAATATGAGTTTTCTTTCTGCTTTTTTAAAATTTTTGTTAATGTACATAATACAAATCTATATTTTAATACAAATAATTGAAAAGATCTTTTGAAAGAGTATTTTCCTTTGCAATTTATTGTTGATATGATTGATTATGATGGCATCAGAACGGCTGTGCATCCCAGCTTCATCTATAACCCTATGTTTTGGAAGTTGACAGGGCACTTGTACTTGGACTAGGATCTACATCTCACTTTTTATCACATTTTTTAGGTTGCATTCCTATAAGTATTTATGTACAAAGTAATAGGATTTTTGCTACCCCATTTAAAAATAGTAGCCGGTAGCATGTGAGTGTGAAAAACATATGATAGAATGCTGAAATAACAGACATTTGTTGAAAATTTGAAAGTAGATTAGAAAGAAATTGGAGTATGTCATAGTATCACTATGCTTTGGCTGATATATGAGGTTTTCCACAATAAAATTTCCTAAAATGCCTGTCTTTGGTAGTTTTCCTTCTTTTCTCCAAAAACAAGAAGTCTTCTCTTCCTGTAGAGTCCTCTTGGGGTTCAGATTTATTCTATTACTAATGATCTTAAAATAAAGAGCACTGTGACAGCGGGATCTACTCTTGTCTTTCTCCTCTGGTGAATCATTGTTGAGTGGGTTGTTCCTTAATATATTCATTTCTTTATGCTCGAGATACAGTATTTTCTCTTTGTTGCTTTATTGAATGTCTTCCAAATTTTAAGTGTATTCCACAAATTGATCTTTTATTTCAGGCTGATAAACATATAGAAGTTCTCTGATAATGCCTTCACTCACCCCTATGATAGTGAATTATACAATATTATTTCTACATTATTGAAGGAAGCTAACATAGATGCAATTCTTTTTCTCACTTTGTCCATTCAATCTTTATAAAAATTGTGTATATTTCTACTTATGAACTACCATCAGATTTAATCACTTGCTAACAGTTTGAACTAAAATATTATTATCAAATGTCTACCTTATTCTTATGATCTCTAAATTGCTCAAGGGTGGCACTGTGGAACATAGCCTATGACATCAATCTAATTTTCTCACAGTAACCTCACACTATTTGTTCTCATATTTTTATCAGTAAATGTTATTTATACAGATTAATAGCCTTCTTTTAACAGGTTTCTACATTCATATTACATAATCATTGTGCTGCATTAAACCTTTCACCTCCCCTCTCCCCCAGTTTCACATCCTCAAGGATTTCAGTGTGTGTAATATGTTTTGATTATTATTTATATTCCATAACACATCTCCTTAGAACCCCTTTCAACCTCCCTTTTCTCATCTTTTTGTTTGGTGGTTGCCTTGTCACCTTGTTTAGGTTCCACATACTAAGGAGGAACATATTTGTCTTACTATGTCTGGCTGATTTCATTCAATATTGTAATCATGTGGATTCATATTTCTGCAAATGACATTTTATTCTTTTTATGGTTGAATAATATTCCATTGTGTATATATACAGTATGTTCTCCTCATCCATTTATCTGTCAATGGACTCATCCTGGTTCTATATCCTGGATATTACATGTTGTACTTCAACAAACATATGAATGTGACTATAGCTGTGGCATGCTAACTTTAATTCATTGGGATACCTATTAGTAGTAGCATAGCTGAAACATATAGTAATTAGATTATCAACTGGGTTTTATAGCTTTAAATTATGAGTTCTGAATTTTATATTTTCTTTTTACACTAATTTTAAATTCTAAGAAACTGAAATTAATGCAAATCTTTATTCATAGAAATGCATATTTGAAGAACAGATGGAATTGTTTCCTATCTACTTCAAAAGATGATTTTAAATATTACATTTTATAACCCTATTTATCTTAAATATTTTACATCTCTTGACAAATTCACTTGGTATGCCTAATTGTATTCATGTATGCTGCTCTTCAGATATTCCTTTCAATTGTTTATAATAACATCTTGTTGGTTTCCTCATTGGTTAAGATATTTTAAAGAGAGCCAGGTGTGGTGGCACACGCCTGTGATCCCAGCACTTGGGAGGCTGAGGCAGGAGGATCGGTGAGAGTTCAAGACCAGCCTGGGATACCAAACTGAGCTCAAGGCCAGCCTGAACTATACAGCAAGACCCTGTCTCACAAAGACAAATAAATAAATAAATAAATAAATAAATAAATAAATAAATAAATAAATAAACAAACAAAAAAAATATATTTGAAAGGGTTTAATCATTGACCATTTTAGGAAAGTCATTATTTTGCTGAAATGCTTGGCTACAGCAGCTTTTCAGATTTCATAGAGCAGCAAGAATTCCACTAAACTGTGTTAAACATATACAGAGATTTCAGATTTAAATTAGCCCATCTAGTTGAACAAGATTTTACATTTCCTTAAAATACTCATGAATTTATTATTGGTGGTCCTGCCTGACTCACTGGAGTATATGAACAGAACACCCAGAGCTGTGGATCTTAGTGCACCACTAAACCTGACTGCTTGATGAGGTATTCAGAGCAACCCTTGTTATTAAGAATTCCTGCTTTCTGCTGGGCATGGCATTGTAGGTCAGTGATCCCAGGATTTGGAAGGTAAAGGCAGGAGATCACTGCAGCTATGAGTTCATCTTTGGCTATATAGATCCACACGTTCTACAATCCTGTCTCAAAGTTCCCCCCTAGCAAAATTTCTGTGAAGAAAACAGTAGCCCTGGCCAGTTTCTACAATATTTTTTGTTGTTGTTTATTTGTTTGTTGTTGTTGCTGTTTTTTCTGGGACCGGAGTTTGAATTCACGACTTGCACTTGCCAGGCAGGCACTTGTGTCACGGAGCTATCTCCCTAGCCTCACTATTATGGTTTTTGAACTCTTTTTTTTCGCTGCAATTTTTTAACCTTACTCTGTGCTGATTTCTCTGAACAAGAAAATAAAACAAACACCACTTCCATTTTGTATTTCTTTTCTTTACCTAAACATCCAAGTGAGCCACTCAAATCTGTATAACAAAAGAGTACAATAGAAGCCAACTTGAGCCAAGTCTCTTCAGGCATTGTGCAATAAGAAGGACCTAAGGTGACAAGACCCAAGTAATAACATGTCCGCCATCGTAGTCTCACCCTGTCTATTCTTATATGATCCCATCCTTCAGGCAACAAGTTTTTTCCAATCTTTCACCTATTGCTAACCAGAACAACTTAAAAACAAGTGAACAGGAGAGATGTGACACTCAGAAACACCCCTGCATGGTCCATAAATATTCACAGTCACCTCCCAAGAGGCCTTGCTAACAATTTTCTCACAATCCTGTAGCAAGTTTGCACAAATTCTAAATTTAAAACAAAATAATTTTGTTGTTATTGTTGTATTTCTAGAAACCAGAGATTAAAACATAGTTTCTGTGAGTCCCACCCCAAGTACTGGACAGGCCAGCTCTCTGTGGGAGGTTTCAGAGATTCTGGTCTTTCATCTTTTGCAGCTCTTAGTCTCTTTGGCCCCTAACCCCTTTGTCCATTTTGTTCAAAGTCAGAGACAGGATGTCCCAATCACCTGTCCTCTTGGATACATAGTCAAAACTTCTCCCATCTCCTTCTTATAAGGATTCTGAACTTTCATATTAGTCTACAATAATTTCTGCATTTCAAAATCTTTACTTAATCAAAGATGCAAGGGTAGATGTCCTAGGAGAGAAGGGCTGAATCACTTTAGAAACTAGTACCACATTTTGGGTGGCACCAGGAATCAATACCAGCACCTTGCATTTTCTGCAGTCTCGACCCCTATCATTTTTTTTTTAGAAGAATGACTTAAATTCAAAATGCAATTGGAAGAGTTAAAAAAATAATGTTTATTGAAAGTGTTAGTGTTTAATTGTTTGATCAGTGTTACATACCTATGTCTGTTAACCTATACTGATTTGATGATGAAAATATTGAATGTAACCATTGTTAAATTTTTCTTGTCTCAAAATTCTGTACTATATGTACCCTTGCCGTTGTTTTTTTTCTGCTATTTTTACTCTTAAAAACATTAAAATGTTTGGAAAAAATTAGTACTACATGTCATTAGAGCCTGTGCCACTCTCCAACCTGCCAGTACATCAAATGACAAATTATCAAACAGTTTTCCCTGCTTTCATACCAAAATACTGAGAGGATAAAAGATAAAGCTAACAAAAAATGGAAGTACTACACACTACCAGAAATATCTTAATTACAAATTTTCCTAAAGAAATAGGATGGTTGGGGCCACGCGTGGTGGCACGCACCTATAATCCCAGCACTTGGGAGGCTGAGGCAGGAGGATCAGTGTGAGTTTGAGACCAGCCTGGACTACAAAAGTGAGCTCAAGGCCAGCATGAACGGCATAGTGAGACTTGGTCTCAAAAAGACCCAAAAAAAAAGAAAGAAAGAAAGAAACAGGATGGTTGACAATAATTGATGGAGGAAAAACAGTAATTCAAAACTGGATGATTATTTTAATCAATAAAAATATTCAAACCTATTTTGATGAAAAAGTATAAAATTGAAAAGAAATTGCTGAATGCCAGTAAGAACAATGTGTAAATCAAAAATAGCAGGTAATAAGCAAAACTTTGACTCATTGCATGCATGAAAAAAAATTGACCACAGACCCAGAAATAACTGCAGAGAAAAATAGAAGCGCATATGCAAAGTTATGTAAGATATGAGAAAAATTCAGTGGAAAGACAGATGAAAATGTTACCATAAATTTTATTTGAAAAATAAGTCCTTACCAGAGATAAGTTCCAAAATATCTGATATATGCAGATTAAACTTAAATATATTCCAAGTTGTCACATAACACTGAGTTGATTTTCCCAGTTTTGGTTTTAAATAAGAAAACACTTCTTTAGAACATTTGAAATTACTTTATGTGTTATGGTAAAAAGAATTAGCTAATACTTATGAATAATAGATGGAAAAATTCCATTGAAGATAACTCAGCCAATATAATCTTACATATAGTATACATTAAAATATTTCACTTCACAGTAGTATTTCTATATACATATACATGTTCTTTGAGAACACTTGTCTGTTTTCTGGGACTGCCATAACAAAGTAGCTCCAACCTGGTTGCATAAGCATCAGAAATTTACTGTGCATAGTTTCGAAATGGAAGCCTAAAGGCAAGGGGGCCTCCTTGTTTTGTTTGGTTTTGTGTGGCGATGACTCTGTCCCAGCTATCAGTACTCTTTATCAGTCCTTGACTTATAACTGGTGCTTTCCTGGTGTCTTTAGATGTACTTCCTTTTATCTATGTCTACCTTCGCATCCAAACTTCCTTATTTCATATAATGTTAACCTTTTATTATTTAAGTTCCACTTGAGAAAAAAATAGGAGTACAATTCAATTTCTAAGACTTTGTAAACAAAAAATCAGACTTCTGCTATACATTATGAGTTAAATATGTTTTCAATTATTGTAATGATTCTATTTCTTTTTATTTGTGTTCTGTGATTTATCCTATTGTATGAGTCCCTTGAATCACCTCTCACGTTGTTTCTGTCAAATGAGTCACTTTGCCTAATTTGGAGAATGCTGACATTTTGTCTACATGTAGTTCTCTGTCCAGTCCTATAGACTTAATAATTTCCACATTTTCACCTCTTATACAACTACTTTTGCTTGCTTTCTACATTTGATCTTTTCATACCACACAAATTACTGACTTTTTGGAGAATGAAATTTCCCACTGAAGTTGCCATTGATGTATCTTAGGTAAAGGAAAGAATGCATGAGTCTATATTCTATATAGCATCTTATTGTGGAGTGAAGAATTAGTTAATAGTTACTAATTTTTATTGCTTCAGTATTAGCTACTCATCACACCAGTTGGTTTCATTTCTTGCAACCCAACAGATAATTAAAATGACACTCAAATCCTAGGATTGCCACCCAAAACTTGCTAGTAATTTACAGATCAGGTAAAACCAGCTGGCATAAGTAAGCATGTCCACTTAGAAGTGAAATTTCATAATCCATTGTTTTATTCTCAATCAAAACAGAAAGTTGTATCCTACATTAAAATACAGGAATGGAATTTGAGCACTCACTTGTAATTGATGATAATTTTAGATGGGAAGATATCATGCTATGAATGTCTACCACAATACATCCTGGATATAAATAGACATCAAATAACCAGTGTAGAACCTTTATTAGACTCTGGAAAATGTGCTCCAAATCAAAGTACAGACAAGGTTGGTTACCGTTAGCTATTTCATGACTGTTGGCTCTTTCCTCACGTAGTTCATATTTCATGTTTTGGGGGCACAATGGTCTTAATTGTGCTTGATGAAAATAAACTATTAGGAAATGTACACCACAAGTATGGTCAGTAAATTTAACTATAACTGTAATCTAGCTATAATTTTACAGTGAAAATTTTTTGATTTTCAAGTATTTAGTTATCATTAGTACACAATAGAGATGCATGAGAAAGGCAAGAGTTTCTGAGCTTCTCACTTTTTTGGGGAGTCTTGAGGGTTGTGAGCAATGTATCAGTATATCTGAAATAAAATCCCTAATGTTTTTACTTATGCATTTTCTATGGTTGAACTTATTTAATTACTTATTTTAATTTTGGGAGACCATGATTTAGCAGAGTCACCTGCATTCACCCTAACAAACCAACATAGATTTTAATCACAGTAGCTGTGCTGTCTCATCAAGCTGCTGCTGATTTTTGCTAGTAAAAGAAATACATTTCCATGGAAAAGCAAGTGATTCTGCAATTCTGAAAGTAAAAGTGTAAAATACACCTATAATATTTTATGGCATAAATACAAGATGTATTTAAAGAATAACAAAGACATAGTCCAAAATTTTGTTAAATGAATTTGGTCCTATTTTTAGGCCTGATATCATTTATTTCAAGCCTGTCTACACCCTGGCTTCTTTGGTTTCACTAAAATCTCCTTTCCTGTTCTGACTGGTAAGACACTACATAGCTTCTGACTCGGATGAAACCTGCTCTTCACCTTCTGGATCCTGCACACTCAGTGTTCCTCCATACATGAGTTTTCTTTGAATGACCTGTACGTAATTCCTACTTGAGGTCTATGGGACTTTCCAAAACCAAACTTTCAGAGTTGTTTTTTTTTTTTTTTCACTTATTCTCCATTTGTTAACTGAGTTTTTTTGCCACCACCATACATCAATTAGATACTAATGTGAAAATGAAGTGCATGAAAACAAAAGTTTATCACTTACGTGTTACATAGAAGATTGGGGTACCCAGGGGAAAGAAAGGCAGCAGGAAGTTCAACTAAAGTCATGTATATGAATAGTTACTCACTTTGTTTTACCTGATTTCTAGACCTAAGCCTAGCTTCCTCCCAACACTTAAAGCTTGCCTGGAGAGTGGTTATCCTAAAAAAACAGCCTACAGACCAAATTATACAGAAAAAATAACAATAAAAATATCAATGCATATGTTGAGAAGTTATAGGAGCTTATTTCAAACATTCCTGCCAAGCAAATCTATGTTAATATGTATGGAAAAATAGTAATGGTAACAGGTTACAAGGCATCACATCAAATGACGATGAATTCATGAGTCAAATTTCACAAAACTTATTAAATATATATAAAACATTGAAGTTTTTACAGAGACATGCCAACTATTCAATGGAAAATAAGTGGTCAAGTTTAAAAATATCTACTACTGTAATGGTGTCTAGAAAAAGAAGAGTCTATTGACATAAAGCAAATGATTTGAATAAAAGGAAATTTATTGGTTTTAAAAGCACATGCCATAAATTACTGATTAATAAAAATGTAAAAAGCAATGTATTTTCTAGATAAAATTAGCAGATAACTCCAAAAGTGGCAACTTTTAAATCCTCAGTACCAAGAGATATCATGTGCTTCTCGACATGTTAGATGAAGAAAAATTGTTCATTAGACACTTTTGCAAGACTGCATAAGAAATCATATTATGAAGAAATATCAGACAAATCTATCACTAAAAACATTCTATAACCACATTCTACTGTCGTGAAAAATTAAAATACCATAAAATATAGATAAATACTGGAAGGCTAGTGAGATAGCTCAGTGGACTAAGTGCCTGCATAGGCAATCACAGGGACTGGGGTTCAATACCAAGCACCACTTACTGTGCCAGCCCCACCCCTGGGCACACTGAGCTGGCCACCTAGACTGAAAGTAGTGGCACAAACTGTCAATCACAGTGCTGAAGAGGCTGAAAACAGGAAGATCACTGTGAGTCCAAACTGCACAGTGAGAATCTGTACTAAAGACTGGAAAATTATTACAGATTAAGAAATACAGTGACATTTCAGTTCTGGTGCATTTTGTTCACGGTTCTAGGGAAGATGGCCACAGTCCTGTTAATCACCAAATTTCGAGTTTACAAATGGAAACAAAATTTTGGAAGATCAGTTTTCAACTGAACAGAACAGTTCATAGAAAGGTCTTCCTATTTTCTCATTCTCTCTCTCTCTCTCTCTCTCTCTCTCTCTCTCTCTCTCTCTCTCTCTCTCTCTCTTTCTCTCTCTCTCTCTTTCTCTCTCCTGTTATTTTTTCAGGTCATAACCAACAGCATTGCCAAGATATTCTGAAACCTTGAGTCTTCAAGAATTTGGGGTTAGAGATTTAGCTGAGTAATATAATGCTTACCTAGTAAGCTGGATGTCCTGTGTTAGTCTCTTGGTACCAAAAACAAAAAAATAAACCAGCTAGAAAACAAAAAGGCACATAAAATATTCAAGAACTTGGAATTGTTCTATAGCAATGTTGTTTTAAATTAGAATAACTATAGTAGTAGAATTTTTTCAGTCTTAAATTAAAAAAAAAAAATCATGGCATATATCCCTGAATTATAGCTGAAATATTTCCACAGCAGATATGAATTGTGATAGCATTGTACATCTCAATTCATAAGTATTAAGAGACTTAAAGATTCTGAAAAAAAAAAAAAAAAAAAAAAAAAAAAAAAAAAA
>PVJA010002889.1:61146-77370 GCA_004027025.1 Myocastor coypus | reverse complement strand
CAAAGGTTCTCAAACAATAAATAAATAAATAAGCCGGGCGTGGTGGCACATGCCTGTAATCCCAGCACTCGGGAGGCTGAGGCAGTTCGAGACCAGCCTGGGCTACAAAAGTGAGCTCAAGGCTAGCCTGAACTGCATAGCAAGACCCTGCCTCAAAAAAAAAATAAAAAAATAAATAAATAAATAAATAAATAAAATTAAAAAAAGAAAATTTTATATTTGAAATGTTTAATTAAATGCTGGTGGAGCATGATATCACATCAGTTACTCTTAGACAAATTGAACATTAGGGAAGTTCCAGGGGAAGCTTCCTAGGAGAATTTGGCACATTTTGAGAATTTGGAAATTGTGACCATTGATACGTGGAATGAAAGACTCAGGGTTACAACGTGTGAGCAGAGTGATCTGCAGCTGCAAATCAGGAAAAAAAATGATATCTACTTGGAAGACACCCATGATTTTTGCCACCTTCACAACAGATCATTAGAAATCATGCCACTGTAGAAGGCATAATGCTGAGAACAGCTTAAGCACTGAGTTAATAAATAGTTTGTGTGTGCTATAGAATCTAGGAATAAGCCATCAGCAAGGACATTTTCAGAAAATTCGTATAAAGTTTCTCAAGAAAGAAAAAGATTTATTTGAATATACATATAATTACAGGGCTTTAGGATCTTTATTCTTTTATTTTCCTCTTTTCCCTTTCCTCAAGGCAGAACAAATATGTCTCAATTATTTATCACTGTGTCATATATAACTTCCAGGCGGAGTGGCTTAAGTCAGAAACTGTTACATTATTTCCTCTATTTCTGTGAGTGGCTTTTCTATAGATCTCTTTCAAAGTCAGTCAAGGGTTGCAGTCAGACAACTCAGAGAGCTGATAAGAAACTGTACATGTTCAGCCATCCAAGTGGTCCTATGTTTGGTGTCTGTATAAGTTACTCTTCTTTCATTCCTGGGACAAATATACGACACTTGAAATGAAGGAAGAAAAGATTTATCACAGTTCACAGTCACTGAAGGTTTTACAGTTTAAAACAGTCTGAATGACATAGGAACATTTTGGAGCCTCATTGGCTCGGGAGAGTGTCAGTGCCTCTGTCTTCTCCAAACATCTGATCCCTGCCTGAGGCAACCTCAGAGACACCACAGCCCCACTGTACAGGCTTTGGAGTAGAGGCTGGGACATCTCCATGACCAGGATGATGGACTCCACATTTCTGAGAGACCGCTGACATGGAGGCTGGGGAGCAGAGCACCTGCTGCCAATTTAACAGTTCATGCCACTTTGGCCCCACCATACAAGCCCCATCCTAGTCCTCTGTTCTTTGCCCTTCAAATCACTCTCTGCTCCTCCAGCCATGTCTGTCCCATGACTGACACGAGGCTTTTTGGGGACAACTAAACACAAACCATAACACTACACCCCTGTACCCCCAAAGTCTTATGCACATCCCTTTATCCAAAAGGTATTTTACTCCATCTCTAAGAATTGTCAAAGTCCCAATAGTTTTAGGATTGCTGAAAAGTCCAACTCCCAAGCCAAGTCTTCTCCAAGATCTAAGGTAAATTCTTAGATGTGAACCCTTGTACAAACAAAAAGCTAAACATTTCCAGGATTCAAAGACACAACAGCATAAATATTACTCTTCTAAAAGGTAAACATAGGAAGGTGCTGGGGTGATAGCTCAGTAGAATAAACACTTTCCTGGCAAGCACAAGGGCCTGAGTTCAATCCTCAGTTCTGGTGCGGGGGGGGGGGGTATATATAGAAGAATACAAATCACTTGGGCCAAAACAAGTCTAAAATCCTACAGAGCAAAGATTAAGTCCTACAGTTCCATATGGAACATCTGAAGCAATCTGTGGCAAATTGTGAGCTCCATGTAGCTCTGTCCATATGGCACTTCTAGTGGTTATGGCTTTCATGGCTTTTCTCTTAGGCTGGCTTTGCTCCCTCTTTGCAGTTTCCCTTAGGTGATCTACCTTCCTGGCTTTTTCAAACTTCCGAAGTTTCCACTGACTAGTCTTCTAACTCACAACTTTACACAATGCCTTTACAGGGGCAAACTGCCTGGCCTTCCAGATCTTCTTCTGAAATCTAGGTGAAAGCCTTGTTAACCTCAGAATTCCTGCATTGTGAATGCACCTAAAACCAGTGCCACATAGATGTTGCCAACGTCTGCCAGCAGATAGAGCAGTAGCCAGGCTTTCTTTTCTTTTGGTTGTAGAAGTTGAGAAACTGGATTACTGAACACTCTGACCCTGATTCCAATGAACAAATTCTACATACGGGTGCCTTTCTGGAATCTGGTGTAGCTGCAGCCTCCATTCTGGACCTTGGGGTTCTGTGAATTTCTCCTCAAAAGAAAGTTCCTTACCATTGTGATTCTCAGGTTGCAAAGTGTGAGAAACTCCCACCTCCTGTGATGCCCTCAGGACATCTTTTCTATTCTCCTGTTCCTCCTGGGAAATGGAGATCTAAGCTTTATCTTTCCAGTCCACAGCCTTCCTGGCACTTTTTGTCTGACTAAACTCACAACTTTTTAAATCATTCTGCTAGGCTCTTTGCTCTTCATTCCCAACATATATTTGACTAAGAGCCCCCAACAATAACCATATCACTGCCCCAATATTTGACTACGTTGAGATTTTTTTTGAAAGATTAACCAGCCTTCCATGTTCAATCTCAGTCTCATGCAAAGTCTCTGAACACAGACAAAATTAAGACAAACTTTCTGTCTAGCCAAAGTTTTGGACACATGATCTGGAGTCCAACAACTAATGTAGTCCTTCTTCCCAGAAGAAATCTGCCAGGCTAGTCTTTATAGGAAGGATTTATATCAGTCTTCTGATCTGAGCGCTGACCAGAATCTCTGCTACAGAACAGCCAAAGCTGTTCCAGTGCTTTGCTTGTAGCCAACATATCCAAAACTTTCCTATCCCTTCCCATAAGCCATTCCCAAAAGCTGGCAATCCACATGGTCATGTTTAGCCACGGGATATGTATGTGCCTCTATGCACCATGGATAGAAGCTCTTCCATACAAGATCATCGCACTATGAGCTCTAAGGAGGACAGGAAACAGCACCAGCCCTTCTCAGGTCTTGCACCTGGAACCAGGAGGCACTTGTACCAGTTTGACAAACTTCTGTTTTAATGTCAACCCACAGCAATAAAAATAAATTATTTATAACTCTTAATGTGAACAACATGTGGATAAGGAGAAGAGAGTGAATTTGAGAGACAGTTAGAAAAAGAGCTATTATTTATTTATTTATTTATTTATTTATTTATTTATTTATTTATTTAGCAAGACTGGGGTTCAAACTCATGACCTTGCACTTGACAGTCAGGCACTTGTGCCACTGAGCTATCTCCCCAGCCCCTACGTATAGTTTATTTAGTGAATGAAAATAAATATACATTAGTGATTTAGTAGCAAAAAATTCAAGTAGGAAATTTCTATCCCAATCTCCTCTCCCTCTGCCTCTCCCTCTCTTTCTCTCATGTTTCTTCACACATCACCTAAAGAGAGTATGAAGTATAACTGAGGTAGATAAAATTTTAGACTGCGAATATCAAGAGTTTAAGCAGACCAAAAAATTATAATATAGATAAAAATGAGATAACAAACATTATACAAGTGAAATGGAACCTTTACTTGCATCAGCCGTCAGTAAGAAAATAAATTTTGGTACAGCTTGACTTTAGAATTTTGGAAAAACAAAGTTCTACTTTTTGTTCATCCTCTTTAAAGTAAAGTTACTCAATAAAGCAGTACACTCTAAACCATTAAAGGGAAGCTATTCTCGTTTCATTTGAAGCCTCTGGAAAGCCACTCCAATGAATTTCTCATTAACTTTCAGAACAAATTATTCCTTTGATAAAGCAGGTCTCTGCACTAACTGAGCTTATAGACAGCAGTCCCATTGATTAACTTTGACTTCAAGGCCTTATTTGCTACTATCTTTCTTCTATCTTTCCTTTAAGAATAATAAATACCCATCACCTCTTTAAATGTCTTATATTACTCTGATTTAATACATTAGATACGCAAATAACTGTCATCACATAAATTCATTCCACTCTGTTAGAACTAATGTAGTTCACTTAGCCCACTTAGAGAATAAATCCCATGGATTCAATCTCAGCTTCTTTAATTCCCAATGAAACATTTTGGGGCATATAACAGTAATTTAAGATGCTTCAATGGTTGCTATTTTGATTGACAACTTACAATCATTAAGACTGAGAAATGAAGAAAGGCCTTAGCAACTTTTGAAATATTTTATGATTCTGTTTTTAAGTTTTTTGAAATTTCAATGCCTGCAAGGAATTTATTTTAAAAACAAATTATGAAAACTTTAATACATTAACAGGCTGATATGCAAACAGATTACCCATAGTAATTTTAAATCCTCAAAATATACTGACCTTATTTCTGATGTCTAGGCATATGCATGCTTTATTAATAAATTCCCAGAATTTGTAAGCATTATAAATACTTCTATATCCTTTTTAAACCCTTGGGAAGTACACAGGTAGTGAGATAAAGTCAATTAAAATCAAGGCATTATTAATCTTGAAATAATTGTTCATAAGAACTGCAACGGTATATGTAAACCTTATCTAAATACAGCAAATACTAGATCTGTGTTAAATTCTTCTACAATCTTTGCACTAGGGAGAGAATAGTGCATGCTAATGTGGAAATCTTATAATATGTGAAATTTGAAAAAGACACAGAATGGAAGTGCAAAATTGCTAGGAAATATTTAATAAATTAATAAATGTGATTTTTGAAATAAATTTATGATATAAACATAGACATCAGTTATCAAACCTGATGTTTTCATCCCTCAATCTCTTCTTTAATATGTCCATACACCTACTCCCGTGAATAGAAATATATATATATATATATATATATATATATATATATATATATATGCCATACATCCTGAGTGTATGCCTAGTTTATTGCATACTGTAGATAATAGGTGCACATTATTTTCTCAAAAATATTTTTTATTTTTTATGAAGGAAGGAAAGGTTTATTTAGCTTACAGTTACTGGATGTTTTAGTTGATACTCCACTGGCTCAGCTGGCAGTACAGCATATGGCAGAGAGCAAACTCTCATAGTGGATGTAAAGGGCAAAAGATAAGAGAGTGGCAGCAGCTTTCACAGCTAGCTAATAACTCATCCCTCCTTATATTGTAATGAACCTGACCTGCCCTAGGGCAGGTGCAGCATCCAAACACACAATAACCAATCACAAACTCAGAAGCCTGCCCATGCCTGCATGAGGTTTTGGGGGAACACCTATACACAAACCATCACATTCCAACCCTGAAGCTACAAAGTCTCATGTACATACCTTTATGCAAAAGACATTTTAATCCATCTCTAAGAGTTCCCAAAGTGCCAATAGTTTCAGAATTGCTGAAAAGTCCAAGTCCCAAGTCTCCTCCAAAATAAAAAAAAATAAAAAAAACCTCGTAGCTGTGAGCCCATTTACAAATCAAAAGTTAAACACTTCCAACATTCCAAAAGGTACACACAGCAACATATCAAGCATTGAGACCAATACAAGTCCAAAATCCAGCAGGAAAAATGTTAAATTATGTGGGTCCTAGTGGAACATCTAAAGCAACCTCTGGTAAATTGTGAGCTACATGTGACTCTGCACCTGTGGCGCTTCTGTTGATTGTAGTTTCCACGGCTTCTCATTCAGGCCTGCTTTGCTACCTCCTTGTAGTTTCCCTTAGATAATCCATGTTTTTCCTGGATTTCATTTATTTATTATTTATCTGGAGCAAGATCTCACTATGCACCTCAGACTTGTAGAGATTTTCCTCTATCAGCCTCTCTAATGCTAGGATTACAGGTTTATGCCACCATGCCTGGTTTCCTTGGCAGATATGGAGTGCTCCAGGCTTTCAGGCCCAGTAGGGAATGAGGTACTGGAGTTTGAGCCCAGGTCCTTGCGCTTGCCGGACAGTTGTTTAGGCCACTGAGCTATCTCCCCAGCTCATGATCTTCTTAAAATAAAATATATAATTCACATTCTGTGACCTTGATATTTTCATTGCCTAATTTTACCTGCTTTACATTTATATGAATGTATTAATTTAAGAAAAATCATAACAATAGACAAAAAGCGTCTTATATTTTTGAATAGTTAGCATTAAGGAAAG
Source organism: Myocastor coypus (assembly GCA_004027025.1). NCBI lineage: Eukaryota > Metazoa > Chordata > Mammalia > Rodentia > Myocastoridae > Myocastor > Myocastor coypus. The sequence continues at coordinate 71,167 of PVJA010002889.1, read as the reverse complement.
TGAGCTAACATAAATTCTATGTGTTTATTTTATTTCTACTCTAATAAAGTTTTAACAAAATATATAAACCAGAAGTGGTGGCACACTTCTGTAATCACAACACATGGGAGCTGAGGCAGGAGTATTATTCTGCATTTAAGACAAGTCTGGGATACAACATGGCTCAAGATTAGCCTGAATTACAGAGCAAGGCCTTATCTCAACGAAAACAATTAAAAGAAATATTAATTTAAACTCACAAAAAGATCTTTAATCAGGAAGTAGAAGAAAAAATAGAGGAAAAGTAGAACTGAAACAATTACCAGTGCTTATATTCTGTTCCTGTAAATCAAACTAATTTTATAATCTGATAGATTCTATTCTCTGAAACTATATCAAATTTAATACATATACTAGAAAAATATAATAAAATAGGAAAATAGATTTCTGCACAAAACAACTTTTTATCTTGATAGTTTTGATAAACGAAAATATATTGGTACATTATTATTATATTTCTATATTTAATAGTCATGTTAAAGAGTTGCCATCACAAAGAGATCTGAAAATTCAATATATTCATTTAAAAATATTTTAATTACTTTGGATGCTGGAAAACAAATAGTTAATTTGCAAATTTCAGCCCCAAATGCCAAGACCGTGAAGAGTAGAAAATATAGGAATCTCATCTGAACCTACAGATAAAGAAAGTTAATTGTAAGGGAATAAATGATTTTATCAAATAACTTAGTTAAATTTCAAATTTTTGAACATTAGGTTAAGTAAACCATCCATAACAGCTGTAATATATTCCCAAGAATATTTTATACACAAAATTACATAGTCAAGCAATACAAGATAAAAATATATAAAATGACTACATTTTGGTCCATTGAAATTTCATCATAGACTAACACTAATATTCAGGTACGCATCAGATCTACTTTATTAGTATGAAAAATATAATTTTTCTGGGCATATTTATATCTCTTCAAAGTACATATTTTAAAATCCTAACCTTAGGTTATATATTAGTGTGATCTTTGAGAGGCACTGGGGTCATGGGTCAAAGCCTCGATGATTCGATACAGTGACCATATAAAAGAGATCTCAAAGAGATAGTTATTTCTTTTTGTCACATGGGGTTACAGTAGCAGAACTACTTTTCTATAAGAAAATCAAGGATTTTTTTTGCAAAGTCTGAATCTCACAAGACTTATCATTCAAACTGTAAGCCTCTAAAACACTAAAAAATAAATTTCTACTCTTTACAAGCTACTCACTTCAGCATATTTTGTTACAATACAATGGGTGGGTTAAGCTCCTCATTAAAAAATTGCTATCTGTTTTTAATGTTTTTTCCCCAATTATTCATTTTACAGCATTTTCTTATAAAAGAGTGGGTGGATGAAGTGTTTCTTTAACCAAAATTTCTTCCTTCTCATCTAAGATTTTCACAACCTACAGGAGGAACTCAGGATGCTGTTGCTTCCTGGAATCATCGGTTATGATTCTGATTACTTTTTATCATGGAAAAGCCCTAAATATTATACTTCTAAAATTTTGTAGTTTAAAAAAATAATTTAAGAACTCATGAAAAAAACAATAATTAGAAAATAAATCACACTTTCTAGTATTCATCATCAAATTAATGTATTATTCACAATCATCTTTAGTAACTGGGATAAAATGTTGCCTCATCTACATGTCAAGGAATACACAGGATGGAGAAGAGCAAAAACTATTGCAGCGAGGAGGAAATGTGGAAAGAGAAATATGGGAGCTAAAGAGGGAGCTTTGCTATAGACAAGAGTATGGAGGCCAAAGTTGTGTGGGGTGGAGTCAGTGGAAAACTGGATTCCAATGAAATGGATAAGTTGAAGGATGAGAAGACAAAGCCTGAAGAGGATGTAGTAAGTAATGCGGGGCCTCCATTGCATCCTCATGTCAACAGGCTGATTCATGGTCAGAGTTAGACTTTCACAGAGAGGTTGGTGACTGGATTCCTTAGGAAAGGTTCAGAGGGCAGAAGCACGTAAAGCAGAAACTTATATATGGGGATGGTGATAGACCTCCCAAATTCTTTGGAGCAAGGTCAGAGGTTGAACCATTAGAGATACTCTAGAAATCAAAGTGGAGGGGGAGGGCTCAACATTTTCTATTGGCTCCTCAAGCATCAGATAGTTTTAGAAATCACTAATGTGTGCAGTTGAAGAGGGACCTAGGTAAGCTACAGAACACAGAATGGAGAAGCTGCCCCCAGAAGCAGAATGATGATGGACAGGACTGGAAGACCTGGCAGGCATGAGGAAAACTGCATCATATTTTGCCCACATAGTGCCCCACATACCTGAGTTCTATCCATACTCAATGAGTTCTTAAAACATTCTTCTTACATGTGATTCTCTCTCATTTCCATCTCATGTTATGTTTGGGCCCTTAGGATGACATATATGATGTTTAGAAACTGGATTAGAAAAAAGAGGAAGAGATGATCAGGGGATACAGAATGAAAAATAAGTTAGGTATTGAGTTAGAATAAAATAACAGGCTAAGCAATTCATAACAGGAGACTTTGTCTCTCAAAGTTCATATTACTGGGATGCCCAATATCAGAAGATTTAGAGCTTGCTAAAGTAATGTACTTATTCCACATTGAAGATACCCTATCACTTATGTAATCTTACATATCATTATAGGATGCATAAGCTACTTTGGATATATTTTATGAAAAGGCTCTCAAATCATTCATCAGTTTCTATTCTTGAGTTCTAATCTCTCATTAAATGTCCCCACCTCTCAGACAATTGCACTGAGGATTAATTTTCAAAAAGTAAATTGAAATGAGGGCACATTCAGATGACAGCAGATGTCAATGTGACTTTTCTCAGGAAGGTTCTTCAACAAGCAACCTGGTGAAGTTAAGAGTCGTTAGGGAGAAATATTTTTGTAGAGATCATCATATTGTTACACATTACGTTCTGAAGAATGAACACATGAGGTCAAAAGATGATTGGAGATTATGTTAAATCTCAGTGTATGTACCATGTTGTATGTTATGAGTTGGTGCCAAAAGAAATGACGAGAAGACACGATGAATTTAGCTTCAGAGGACTCACTGAGACTTTTCTCCAAGTGAACTCAGAGCCTCAGAAGTATCTCACTTTTATTAAGGTATAAAAAAAAGGCTAAAAAACGTACACCACTAGTTTGATAAATACAAAATATAAATCACCGTATATTTCATCATATGAATGATAAGTTTGTTACAGATGCTAACGGATAACACATTAAGCAGAGAAAGAGACAATCATTAACATCATAAACAAGGAATCAAAAAACAGGGCACCTGCAGGAAAAGCTGCTATCTACAACTTTGAATCCCAGCTTTCCAGGATTCCCAAGTAACAGACTACAGCTGTCCCTGGGCTCTGTTTATTGCTCTCTGCTCCCTCAAGATATTAGACTTTTGTCTCATCTTTATATTTATACAGTAAAATATAGTATTTTCAGCTACTGTATTCTTCTCAAGAGTTCCTCCCTGCGATCTCAGGAAATACATTGTGTATTATGATGGTCAAGTATTATTTCATAAAGTCTAGGATGTATTAATAATCATATTCAACCTGGGCTCAACCCTGTGATCTTTCTGTCTCAACTCTGAATTTTGCCTTGTACATTCACATATCAGCTTTGGCTTGTTTATGTAAAGGCCACTTGACTTTACACAAATAGTATCAATTTACTTTTACAAATTCTTATTTTTTTTCCTAATTCCTATATCTTAAGGAAATACTGACTGTATCATCAAAAGAAAATATATTTTGTGCTTGTACATATTTACTATTCTAGGTATTTCATAGAGAGGAGTTGAATTGCTAAACTGTGTACCTAGAAGGGTGTGTTGGAGTCTTATAAGATTTGTATGTGATATTCTGCCAGAGAATTAGTAATGTATATGAATGTTGATGCCCAGCGTAGGAAGAAAGTAAACAGTGGAGAGCTTTTAATATACTTTGATTGTCTACGTATTCAACAACAAATTTAGAAAAAAAAAAAACAATAAAGATCTGTTAAATCTGAAAAAAAAAAAGGTACTATTTCATAGAGATGAATGTTTGTGGAAACCAAAATTCAACTTAGATTGAAATCCTAACCACCAAAGGCATGCTGCTTGGACTTGGAGAGGTGACTAGGTCATCAAACTGAGCCCATTTAAATGTGATCAACAGCCTCACAAAAGAGACCTCAGAGGTCTTTCTTGTCCATTATTCCACATAAATAGAATGAAAATTGTTGATTAGTCACAGGAAACGGGCACTCTTGAGAGACCGGATCTGTGTGTGCCTCAATTTAGACTTTGTAGTACCCAAGCAAGTCCTCTAGGGCGATTTTTTCTACTACATTTACAGAGAATGGTGAAATTATGGTTCATCCTTGAGGAAAGCTGATTGAAAGAACATCATCTAGACTCTCAGTGCACTCTGAATTTCTACCTTATTGCCTTCCTATTAACTCTGCCCAAAGAAAACAAGGAGCATCTTGTTCTTAATCTTCTTGAGAAACTGGTGTAACGCTTATGGTCAATATGACATATGTATTGAATTATTAGATCCTTTACTATTTTTGTTGCTTCCTTTTCATGTATATACATTATTATAAGTATATTTTATTATACTGTTAATACAAACATAACTGATTATCCTATCACTTAAATTTTTGCTTAGGTTTTCATCATTTAAAGCCAATTCAAACCCAGAATCCCTCCAAGGAACTTGTGCTAAATACTATGTGTTTGTATCCCGAATCCCCACAGCTATATCCTCTGTTTCCCTGTGGTACTTTATTTGCTACACGTACTTTAGATCAGAGCATCTCAATCTTGGCACTGGCATTTGCAGCCTAGAAATTACTGACTCAGGATGAGCAATGCTACCCTATGCACCACAATATGTTTAGTAGCAGCGTCTTTGGTCTCTGTGTGTTGTATACCCCTAGTATATTCTTTCCTACGATGTGACAAACAGAAATATCACAGGATATTATCACATGTACCCAAGGAGGAGACATGAAGACCAAGTCTTTTCAGGTAAAATAAAATATTTATATCAAATTGTGATAACACTTCTTCCAGGTTTCCTCTAAAAATTTACCAACACTAGAAAGAACTAATGATTATTTCACCTTCAGTACTTAAGAATCAATCCACACTCTCCTTCCTGATAATGTAAAAATTATTTCTTTTTTTTTTTTTTTTTTTTTTTTTCAGATCTCACATCCCATTTTTCCTGCTCTGTGTTGGTAGCTGTCACTGTTCTTTCTTCTGCTGATAACTTCTCTCCTCTGGATACCAGTCCTCTAACATTTTAGTGACTCTGTCTCTGGTCCTATTTATAGATTCAGTTTCCTGTTGGCCCCATTGCAGTTCTCACCTACATTAGCCTGAATTAGGAGTAGGAGGCGTTTTCCATTCATCCTTTTGTGGAAGAGTCGTGAATTAATATATGCACATATATGTCTACATAAATATATATGTGTATATACACTTCCTTAGTTTTATTTATTATGATTTTATTACTTTTAATAAGAAATAATAGTTTTTAAACACATTAATAGGACAGCCACAATTTCTACCAATAATTGTTCTCATTATGAATGGCTTTCTTAATGTCTATTTTTCTAACTTTGTGCTAAACTCTGCTGATAGTTTGGGAAAATCTTTCTCATATGTATATGTATATCCATAGACTTTTTTGTATCAAGGGATATATATATATATATATATATATATATATATATATGAAAGAGAGAATCAGATTATTACACGAGGTTAATCAGATGTCTGTTCAAACAATGATAAATAGAGGTGGACTATTAAAATTCATCTTTAAAGTTTTTAAGGAAATATTATCATGTGAGCCAGGTGTGGCAGTGCCCACCTGTAATCCCAGCACTCTGAGACTGAGACAGAAGGACTGTTTCACGGGGTTTTTTTGTTGTTTATTTATTTATTTTTATGGCTGGCTCAGCCTGCCCTGAGGGAAGGGCTGGCACAGCATGTGGTGCCCGGGATTGAACCTCCGTCCCTGCAGCAGCCTGTAGGAGTTTTAGACCACTGTGCCATCCTGCCGGGCCCCATGTTTCACGTTTTATGAGTCTGGTCTCCATAGTGAGTTCAAGGCTAGTATGAACTTCATAGGAAGACTCTGTCTCAAATAAAGGAAAAAGAAAGGAAGAATTAGAAAGAAAGAAAGAAAGAAAGAAAGAAAGAAAGAAAGAAAGAAAGAAAGGAAGGAAGGAAGGAAGGAAGGAAGGAAGGAAGGAAGGAAGGAAGGAAGGAAGGAAGGAAGGAAGGTTAGATTGAGTTTACAGTACATAAGGATTTTATTCATCGTGGGGAGTTGACATGTGCATGTGGCACATGTAAACTCTTTATGCTTCTTCCCCATTCCCTCTCCTCCCTATGTGCCTCTCTAGTCCTCTTTCACTTGTAAAATATCCTTCCACTACTCTAGCATAATAAAATGTATACATAATGTTGCATTTCAGTATTCTATACCTTGATTTTTAACATTTTCTCTGGATTATGATGGATTAATCCTATCACATCATACCTAATTGTATTACAAGAGTATGAGGATTTCTTTTGTTTTGGTTTTCTTTTATATCAGCAGCTTTTCCATAATACCATACATTATTCTAGTAGCCCTCATTGTGACTTATTTCTGACTCTGAAAGATTCTAACCCAGAATAGTGCAATGTTATTCAAAACTTGACCCAAATTGAAATTTGCAGCTATAATTTGCCAGGCACAGAAGACCTTGTATTTTAATGCAGTTATGATTCTTGTAATTTGACAATAATTAACTAAAATTCAGAAGCATTGAAAGAAAACAGGAAAGCAAAGCAATGGTGAAGAAAACACAAAATCATGAAAAAACAGGCAGGAAACAAAATAAAACATGGAAGCCTAAATGTGGTGACTGAGGAAAGGCAAACTAAAAACACAATTTGTGCATTTTGATAACATTTGTATACACACCAAGAAAAGAGATAAAATTTTCAACAAGTGCAAAATTGACAGACGTTCAAGGTGCTATATGTAAGCGAACATATTTTATATTGCTTTACAATACACACAGTAACATTAAGAGGCAAGGACTTTTGCAAATGCAACTTTCAGTTTCAAATAATGTATGATATATGTATATATGCATATTAGCATTATATGTTTATAATTATTTAAGGAGACATTACAAGCTGGGGGAGTGCAATGTAAAATTTTTAAAAATTTCAAATCTGGATCATGCATAGATGGATATTCCTTACTATTTTTATATACTTATTTTATATAATGGTTTTGTCTAAATTTTAAAAATATCGATTAAAACAATTGTCACAGGCAAACTCTTTGAATAGATACTCTTTAAAAGAAAGAATACAAATTGTCAATGAAAAGATGCTGTATTAACACAATTAACCAGGAAAATGCAAAGCACAGTCTCCATGAACTAGCACACACATATCAGGATATTTGCTATCAAAACCAGACCAAAGATGCCACGTGTTGTTGAGGATGGGAAGAAATTGAAAACATGGGTGGTTGGGAATGTAATGCAGTGTGGCCAAAATGGAAATGAATATGATAATTCCTCAATAAAAATAGATTCACTATATGAATCCACTTCTGAGTGTATAAATGAAAGAATTGAAAGTAAAACGTTAAAGAGACAGTTGTACGCCTGTGCTCATGGTAACACTATTCAAAATAGATGAAATATGGAAATAACCTATGTATCTCTTACCAGATGCATAGAGATGTGCTGTATACCCACAATGCAATGCTATTCTTCCTTAGAAAGGACAGGAACTCTGCACTATGCCACAATATGGACAAATTTTGAGAACTTTATGCTAAGTGAAATGTGCCAGTGTCAAAAAGGCAAATGCTGCAAAATTCCATTCGTATGAGGTAACAACAATGCTCTATTCATAGAGCAGAAGCAGAATGGTGATTGTTACAGGATATTGAAAAGGAAAGCAGAGTTGCTAGGTTATAGTTTAGCTTTACACAATGAAAAGAACTCTGGAGGTGAGGGCTGATGATTGCTATGTAACTGATAAATTTATTTAAAATTACTAAATGGTATACTTAAAATAGTTAAGGTCATAAGTTTATATTGTGTGTATTTTACCACAATTAAAATAACAAAATATAAATCAACTTTATCTTACTTTTTAAAAAGACACTTACCTTACTTTAAGTGGATAATTTTAATTCTTTTAAGTTTCAGACATGGACAAAATTGGACACAAATATAATGGATAATCATATACAAGAACTATCTTCAATGTGAACAGAAACTGTCATTTTAATTTTCATTTTATTTGTGTTGTATATATGGTCTCTCTAAGCAGCTTGAATGCATAGCAATCCTCCTGTTTTCATCCTCCCAAGTCCTGGAATTACAGGCATGCACCACCACACCCAGACTTGTTCTCTGGCTCAGTGGACCTAGTGGGTCTGGCTAGCCGAGCATGTGCTACCAGGGATCAAAACCTGACCCCTGTGTTTTTTAAGGAGGTATTCAGTGTGCTGAACTATCTCATTAGCCCTTAAATTTTCATTTTTGAAATAATGCATGCAACAGTTCAATTGAGCAAATCTGAGTGGCTATGATAAATTTGATTGGTTTAAGTTCTACAGGCCTGTATTGGGCATGGTCACACACATCTTTAACACTAGCATTCAGGAAGCTGAGGTAGATGATGGCCATAAATTTGAGGCGATTTGCTAAGCCTAGGGGTCTAGTGATTTCTCAGTCCTGTGTCTTTTACCATCTCCTATTAAGTTGGATTGAATTCTGTCTCTCATGAGATACCTAAATTGGAATTCCCCATAACTTACCCTATTATAGTGCATCTTTATTTTGAAATTGGCTTTCTAGATATACTTCATTAAAATGAGCATGTACTTGGTTGAGTGGGTTGATAGTCCCATGTGCTTCCTGATTAGAAAATAAGACAGTCCAGGGAGAACACAGGGAAAAAGCTGTGGGAAGTGCGCCCGACTAGAGCTCTGCTGCCACCACCTGGGATGTCCAGACACAAGACAGACTGAAGTCATTATCTCGTAACCATAGGAGAGACAGTGTTGTCTGCCAGCCTTCTTCTCTTATTAACTGTCAAAGGATATCTACCGTTGTTTCTTTTTTTTAAATTTTTCTTTTGGTTTAGGACAGGGTCTACAAGATCTCACAATGTAGATGGAACCATAGTGACCTGCTTGTGTTCAGCCTCCCAAGAGCTGGGATTACAGGCACGTGCCACCACGCCCTATCTCAATTGCCATCTCAGAGTGCCCCCGGGGGTGGGGCCGGCAGTCTTCTGTTGTTTCAAATCAAGGTTCCTAAGAAAATTGACCTATTCATATTTGACATAGAAATATAGGACTGAAATTAAGAATTGCCATGGAAAATGTACAGATCTATTTTGTTTTAAAAAGTGCTACTAAAATTAATAACTAATAACAATATTAATAGCAGTGCAGTTTCATCTCTCATATTAACTGTTTATACCTGTACAATTTATAATTCAGCCTTGATGAATGAATAAGGAAAATGTGATGTTGTTACATAATGGAGTACTACACTGACATAAAGAATCAAAAAGTTGGGTCATTTGTAGGAAAATTCATGCACTGTGATACCATAATGTTAAGTGAAAAAAATCAGATACATGGATTTGAATATCATATGGTTTATTTTACATGAGAAACCCAATTGTTAAGATAAGAATGAAAGACAGAAGAGGCAGAAAAGATACAAAAGAAGTAGCCGGGCATGGTGGCGCACGCCTGTAATCCCAGCACTCGGGAGGCTGAGGCAGGAGGATTGATGCGAGTTCGAGACCAGCCTGGGCTACAAAAGTGAGCTCAGGACCAGCCTCAACTGCATAGTGAGACCCTGTCTTAAAAAGACAAAAAAAAAAAAAAAAAAAAAAAAAAAAAAAAAAAAAAAAAAAAAAAAAAAAAAAAAAAAA